>SKCR01049649.1:0-134790 GCA_019454045.1 Zanthoxylum bungeanum | reverse complement strand
GGTACTAATCATAGGGACCTCTCTTCATTTATATATCTATGGTGATCTAATCACAATGATGAGAGTGCAATTTCCTTATACATAGTTATTTGCTACAACAACACAATGATCTGTGCAAATAGTGACGCTATGGGTCATATTATCCAACACTTTGATGTAGGACTTCGCATACCTGGTTGGACGTATTTCACGTCTAGCCAGACATGCAGCGTCCGGAACTATAAAAATAAATGTGGTAAAGGTGCCCTCAGGTCTTACCTTTTAAGCTGCTTTCTCGGAAGTGCGTTAGGCCGTTGCCAGAAAGATCACTGGTTCGCTATTTTTGCTTGCTGTTTCACTATTTATGCTCATTGTTTGGAAGTTTCTACTCAATGTTTCACGATTACTGCTCACTATTTTCTCGGTTTCTTGGGTTTTCTATTTCATTGTTTTTTTACGCTGTTTTGGTTATTTTTAGGAGCCGTTTTGGTTGTTTTTGGGCGCTATTTTTGGTTATTAATTGGGCGCTGTTTTGGTTATTTTTTGGCGCGGTTTTTGTGTTTTGTTTTCCGATTTTCTATTTTTTTTTATTTTTTCAGTTCTGGTTGTTTCTTCTGTGATGGTTGTTTCGGTGGTGATGGTTTTTTCTTCTGTGATGGTTGTTTCAGTGATGGTTGTTTCGGTGATGGTCTATGGTTTTTATTTATTGTTTTTCGGTGGTGTTGTCTCAAAGAAAAAGAAAAAACCTCCCCGGGTTACCGTCTAAGAGCCTCCTTTTTATAATGATTTGAAGAATCTCCAAATAGGGAACCAAATCATGGAAATTTGGGAGATATATTCTCAAATTATTTTGGGAATAAAATTCTATAAATTTGGTAATTAGAAGATCTCAAATCTTTTAAATTGGTGAGGATGGGATTTCAAATCTTTGTTATGTTTGGCAAGAAGGGGATTCCAAACATAACAAAGATTTGAAATCTTTTAACCGGTTATGTGTACGCCTCTTTGGGGTATATTGAGAATCGTAGTGTATTGGGTGTGATGTCAAGACGGAAGTATCACTTCAGTTATAGTGGAGATGATGATCACGTAGGATACATAACTTGTTCTCTTATATGCTGCGGCTATCAGGATATTATGACTTTTGGACAGTTATGACCAATAGCGTCACTATTTGTACAAATCATGGTGTTGTTGTACAAATTAACTATATGACAAAAGAGATTGCACTCTTATCATTTGTGATTAGATCACCAAGATATATAAATGATAGGAGGTCGTTATGATTTGTTCATGGATTCAGAATTATATAAGACAGTATCAATCCACGAAGGATAAATCATTAAATATCCCTAATCGTAGTATTATCGAGATTGGACATCAATAAATACGTAAAAGACTAGTATTACACTTGTGCGCGTTGTGAGGGCACAACATCATAGTTCTCATATATTTAGGTATAGGATACTCATGCAAGCGTAATAGGAGGTTGTGTTTTACCGATGGTACGGGAAACAGCTTCGCTCTGGATAGACCCCCTCGGAATTCCATGGTAGTATGACTATTTCTCTATGGAAGTCCGAAATCAGGGTAGGTGTATTTGGTCTTAACCTGAGACTTGCACCACTAATACTTGCGACAATAAATATACTTGGTTTTAGTCATCCAGGGCTTTAACCGATTTCCCTGTACGCCTATTCTGGTTATACCGAGATTCGTAGTGTGTTGGGTGTGATGTCAAGACAGAAGTGTCACTCTAGTCATATGGAGATGATGATCGCGTAGGGATACATAACTGGTTCTCTAAAAAGGTTGCAACCGTCAGGATAATATGACTTGGTCATGATTATCCGATATTAAAGAGACTGGTTGCTCGTAATCCGATATATGCTTCGTACGGGGCAGACAATGTACCAGCCCCAGGCCTTGCATGTGATCATCCGATACTGGATCGAAATACGCAATACTACATATACTACGTCTGATATAGATCATTATTCCTGTAAGGATATTTCTGGACAATTGGGTAGGCATGGCGCTTTTCTAGAAGCCAACCTTGTCTTATAAATCGGTATAAACATAGTACGAGGTACTTACGTGTTCGGATAGTCCGACGGCCGAATTTACTGCCAACATATCCGGGGATCTCATGGGTCGCTTCCCGAAGATTCACCGATGACGTATGACTCGCACTTTTAATTAATCTGGGATTAATAAGATGAGAGAGAAAATTAATCTGGGATTAATTGCAGAGATATTTTATCTGGGATAAAATATTAATTAAAGAGAGAAAACGATTAATTTGGAATTAATCTGTTAAATTAATATATTCGATATATTAAACAAAATTGGATTTCGACGCGGAATTAAAATTAGATTTTAATTCGGGAGAACGATTAATTTAGAATTAATTCGTTAGCGACGTGAATAGTGATTTCGCTAGGCATAATCATTTAATTGCGTCGCAACAGAAAATTTGTTAATTTGGAATTAGCGAACCCGAGCCCGGGATTGTTTACGAGCGCATTCGCATTTCGAATTTGAGTTCGGCATGCAAGTCAAATCAAGCGTCAAATCGCTAGTCGCATCAAGCATTAAATCATGTCACTTTGAGTGATGTGACAATTGATTGAGTGATGTGACTTGATGTGTGTGGTTGGCATTTATGGCTTTAATTGTTTGACTTTGTAAAGCCAATATTGGTATATGATTTGAGAAAATCAATTACCAAAATCAATTACACATTTCATTTATCTCTCTCTTTCTTCTCACGGTTTGGAGCCAAGAAAATTCCCTCTCTCTCACGCCATTTTCTTCTTCTGTTTTGCTGGGCAGAACCGAAAATGAAGGGAAGCAAAAGTCGTGATTTTGTGGCAAAATCGGGAGTGCTAGCACACTACGAAGTCATGCGAAGGTGATAGGGAAGTCCACCCATGAGCTTGGAGCTTGGATTCTTGAAGATTGATGGCCGAAAATGGAGCAATCCAGAAGCTCACTGCTGAATGCACCAGTGAGTAGAAAATGGAATTTTTGTTTCCTCTCGCGTCGCTCAACCTATCGATGTGAGTATTCCGCAACTCCCTCGATGTATTCACATGTTTATTTCTTGTTTGTTATTCGATCCTTTGGGCCGTAGAAACTCCAACAATGGTATCAGAGTGATTGAAAAGCATGAAATTGATTTAGATGTGGATATGAATATTTTGTGACCTCAACGGATGTGGCTTCGCGTTATGGTTATATGAATCGGAAACTTTTAGAGTTTCGACACGAAATAGACGAACAGATCGGCTAAAGTATTAAACCTTCACGGTAAGACCATAATGGAAAATACTTAAGCAATAAGTTTCTAATATACTTGAAAGAGTATAATATTCTTTCAATGAGGACTCCTCTAGGAATACGTCAATTTGACGGTGTGTCCGAACAGAGTAACCGAATTTTGGTGGACATGATAAGGTTAATCATGAGTCGCTCTAAGCTACCATTTCCTTCAACGGATAAATATAAATAGTGCAGAACTTATTTAGAATAAGGTTCCATAAAATCAGTTTGACAGATATCATATTAGATATGTACAGGAAAGAAACCAAGATTTCTAATTCCTGAAAATTTAGGAATGCTAGACATATGTTTGGATGAAACCAAACTAAAACCCAAATTGGATAAGTTCCAATTGTAGGTTATCCCAGGGAACCATAAGTATAGTACTAATACAACTTAAAAGAGAACAATTTTAATTGTTACTCGCCATGCGGTTTTCCTAAGAGGAATACCTATATGCAGTGGTCAGTGGGAGGATAGTAAAACTCGATGAAAATCGGAGTAATACTATTCAAGGCACTGAAACTTAATGGAACACAAATAGTTCATCAATGATGAAACTATACCATTAATCTTCGAATACACAAGAACCGCGTAAGTCGGAGAGAGTCAGAAGACAAACTTTGGTATTGGTTTCTGATCTCACCTCGTAAAGATGTCAATCTTTTGAGGTATACCAACTGACTACGTATGAGGAAGTGATACAAGGTATCGACTCCCTATTATGGCAAAGTGCCATGACATCCGAAATGGATCCCATGTATATCAACAAGTTTGCATACTAGTTGATGTACCGCAAGGCATTGTGCCTATTGGTACTTATAAGTCTTCAAGGAAGACATACATGGATGGAAACATACTAACGTATAAAGCTAGGCTTTTAACGGAAAGGTATCGTTATCAACATTGTGTCGATTACGATGAAACCTTTTAACTGTTGCCACGGTAAATCAATTTGGATAATGGTTGCTGATGCTGCATGTTTAATTTATGAATATGACAACTAAATGGAAAATCGCTAGCCTGAAAAAGAAACCTTTTGGAGGATGTTTACAACATCATAACGGTTTTGTCGTATCAAAACTAGCAAACAAGGTTTGCAGGTTATTCGATCCATGTTTGGATTGAAGCAAGCATTAGGTTCTTGGAATTATCATTTTATGTAATCATAATAGTTTATGATTTAATTCAAAACGAAAATGATTCTTGTGTATATAAGGAGGTTAGTGGGAGCGCACTGACAATAAATTTCCAATATAAATAATGATGATATGTCATTTCTTAGAAATGACATTCCCAAAAATAACAATCGGTGAAAGCTTGGCTTTCATGAAACTCTCCGAGAAATCGTACATTGAAAAATGTACGCGACCTGGTGTCTCATATGCTTTGAGCATATGGATTCAAAAACAGGCCAATCCCAGTGATGGTCACTGGATTGATATTAAGAACATCTGTTAGTTGCTTAGAGAAATAAAGATGTTGTCTTAATCTGTGGAGAAGGAGAACTTGAAGTGACTAGAATCACTGCAGTAAGTTTCCTAACTGATTAAATCGATTATAAGTCGCAAACGGTACTATACAGATTGAATAACGGAACAGTGAGCTGGAAATCTTCCAAGCAAGATACTGTTACCGAATAAACAACAAATGTGGAATATTGCTGTAGCTGAGGCATCAATAGAAACCTTCTGGGTCGATAATAAATCTAATTAGATTAGATATAATTCTGTTAGCAGCTGAGCAAGCTACAGAACAGGCTAAAGAATTAATGGTCTCATCAACGATCCAGATACATACTTCGACTATTCATCTGATTCGTTTGGATCATATCATGGCGATGTGATGATCGAATAAATTGCATCAGATGATAATCATTCAAATCCGCTAACGAAAGCCTTTTCTCAACAGTTTGAGCCAACCATACATAGTTCGGGTGTTAGACACTCGAGTGACTGGCTATAGGCCAAGTGGGAGATTGTTGGACAATTATGACCCATAGCGTCACTATTTGTACAGATCATGGTGTTGTTATACAAATTAACTATGTGACAAATGAGATTGCTCTCTTATTATTTTTGATTAGATCACCAAGATGTATAAATGATAGGAGGTCCATATGATTAGTTCCTGGATTGAGAATGATATGAGACAGTATCAGTCCACGAAGGATAAATCATTAAATATCCATAGTCAGAGTATTATCGAGATTGGACATCGATAATGCGTAAAAGACTAGTACTACACTTGTGCGCGTTGTGAGGGCACAACGACATAGTTCTCATATATTTGGGTATAGGATACTCATGCAAGGTTGTGTTTTTACCGATGTTACGGGAAACAGCTTCACTCTGGATAGACCCATTCGGAATTCTATTGGTAGTATAGCTATGTGTCTATGGAAGTCTGAATTCAGGATAGGTGTATTTGGTCTTAACCTGAGACTTGCACCGCTAATACTTGCGACAATCAATATGCTTTGGTTTTGGTCGTCCATGGCTTTAACCGGTTTTATGTACGCCTCTTCTTGGTATATTGAGAATCGTAGTGTATTGGGTGTGATGTGAAGATGGAAGTATCACTTCAGTTATAGTGGAGATGATGATCACGTAGGATACAGAACTTATTCTCTTATATGCTGCAGCTATCGGGATATTATGACTAGGTCATGTATATCTGATTATAGAGACTAGTTACCAGACATCTGATATGTGCTTTGTATGGGGCAGACACAATTCCAGCCCCAAGCCTAGCACGTGACCATCCGATACTGGATCGATATACGCCTGATATAGATCGGTTATTCCTGTAACCATGTTTCTGGAGAATTGGGTAGGCATGGCGCTTTGCTAGAAGCCAACCTTGTCTTGTAAATCGGTAAGAACGTAGTACAAGGTACTTCCATGTTCGGATAGTTCGACGACCGTATTTACTGCCAACATATCCGGGGATCTCATGTGTCGCTTCCCGAAGATTCACCGATGATGTATGACTCGCACTTTATTAATCTGGGATTAATTTGATGAGAGAGAAAATTAATCTGGGATTAATTATGGAGATATTTTATCTGGGATAAAATATTATTTAAAGAGAGAGAATGATTAATTTGGAATTAATCGATAAATTAATATATTTGATATATTAAACGAAATTGGATTTCGACATGGAATTAAAATCGGATTTTAATTCGGGTGAACAAATTAATTTAGAATTAATTCGTTAGCGATATGAATAGTAATTATGCTAGGCATGATTATTTAATTAAATTAGATTTAATTACGACGCAATGGAAAGTTCGTTAATTTGGAATTAACGAACCCGAGGCCGGGAGTGTTTGCGAGCGCATTCACATTTCGAATTCGAGTGCGGCACACAAATCACATCAAGCGTCAAATCGCTAGTCGCATCTTGCGTCACATCGCACATCATTCAAGTGATGGATGTCTTATCACTTTGAGTGATTGACAACCAGTCACTATTCATGAGTGATGTGACTTGATGGAAGTGGTTGGAAAACATCTTTTGCTTTTTGGCTCCAAAATTTTGGTTGACCTTTTTTGAAAGGCAAATACAAAATTTTGGTATATGATATTGTTAGTTTTTGGAAACCTAATACAAGTGATATCTCTCTCTCTCTCTCTCTTCTCCCTAAGCATTCGGCTATTGTGGCCATTTTCTCTCTTCACTATTTTTCTTCATGGCCGAAAGTCTAAGAAGAAATATTGGAAGATTTGTTGTAAATCTTCTTGAGTGCTAGCACACAAAGAGGCATACAAGGTGATAGGGAAACCATCTCATGAGCATGGAATCCATTGATGAAGCTTGGAACTTGAAGAACACAAATGGAGCCCAACATGGAGGAGGAAAACCGAGAGCTTCCAAGGAGGTTTCAAGTGGATTTTCTTCGTCGCATCCAATCCGATCATTGTGAGTATGATTCTGCCATTCTCCTTTGTGTATTCATACTTGTTTCATTGCTTTAAAATGATCCTTGGGACTTAATAGAAACCCAACAGGCTATGGTTTGAAGTAGAAGCTGACTGAGTGAATCCGATGCTAGCTAGTGAGTTTGAATCCAATGATGGGCTAATTTATCAGGTTTTCCTTCCTTCCAGCATTCTTTTTTTGTAACTTCCTCAACTTTTCAGGTAATGCCTCCATACGAGGCTCATCATCGAGCTCATGTAAAAATGCAGTGTCTATAGTCGCCCCCATTTTATTGGGGCTTGTACAGTGTATGACAGTAACAACCCTATCAAAATCATACATGCATTTTTACTTACCTAAATCGTCGGTCGTTGCCGGACTTACCTGTTGTTTCGCTTAGTTTTGCGAGATGCTTCGATCTCTAGGATTCATTCACGAACTAAGTTGAGTTGATGGTGAGGTGATTCGAACCCTGGGATTCATTCCCGAACCATACTAGGTGTCAGATGCTTGATCTCTGGGATTAATCCCGAACTAAGTTGAGTTAATGATGAGGTTGGGATTCATTCCCGAGCCATGCTGGGTGTGAGATGCTTTGATCTCTGAGGCATTTCGACCTCTGAGTTGAGTTGATGGCGAGGTGTTTTGATCCCTGGGATTTAATCCCGAGCCATGCTGTGCTTGAAATGCTTCGATCTCTGAGGTGCTTCGACCTTTGGGTTTCATTCCCGAACTAAGTTAAGTTGATGGCGAGGTGATTCGACCCATGTGATTCATTTGCAAGCCATGTTGGGTGTGAGATGTTTCTATCACCTTCTGGGCCTCTTATTTTATTAAACACTTCAAATGGATGCCATTGGCTTGTCTCTTGTACAACTCTCCGCTCAAACTCAAATACTGGGAAGCCAATTTCTGAATTGATGGAGTAGGTAGGGTCTCAACCGGTCTTCCTAAAATTCCCATTCCCTTCGCATCTGTCGAACTACCAACATTGAGTCTCCATAAACTTCTACGTCCCTAACTCATAGGGCTATTAGTGCTTTCAGTCCAAAGACACGTGCTTCATATTCGGTGTAGGTACTGCATTTTTGCATATAAGTCCCGATGATGAGCCTCGTACGGAGGCACTACTCCTTAAGCTGCAGAAGTTATGGGAAACGGACGTCGGAAGGGAAAAGTCAGTAATCAATACCTTGTTAGACTTAATTCATTTGCTTAGCTTTGGGTTTGCTCGTTGGATCTCTGTTTTAAAATTCATCCTTGGCCCAAAACCCTGCAATCCACACCAAGCCACATACTAAGCCCACACACCACCAAGCCCACCAAAAAGAACCAGACACACGCCCATAAGCTCTCCAATCACACGCCCAAGCCACTAAATCCCTCCAAAATAATACATCCACACATTAAACACATGTTGAAATCCTAATAAATCACATTCCCAAATTAAAGGAATCAAATCAAATCTCATAAATCTCATTCCTAATTAAATTAAATCTCATTCCAACACTAAATAAAATCAAATCAAATAAAATCAAATCACCTCCCTAAATTCAAGAGATCATTTCCTTGTAGCACACTAATTAGAGATTTCCCCCATAATTACACAATATTCCTTCCCTATTCGCATAAGGACAACCCTCAACCCTTGCCTATAAAAATAAGCATAAACCCAACCTTAGAACCCTAGCTCATTCACACCCCTCCCTCCCTAGCATTCACGGCTAAGCCCTTCATCTCCTAAATCCCCCTCTAGAGCTCACATTCATGAAAAAATCATAAAATAAAATTAAATCGTCTCTCTCCTCAATCCTTCATTAAACACACTCAAAAACATACCCATAATCCCCCACGCATTAACGACCCATCAACCCTAGAGCACAACTACATGGAACCTACTTCTTTACTCTACACAGCTTCACGCACAAGCCACAACCACACACCATTCACCAACTGCTTCTTCACTCTCCATAACTTCACGCGCAAGCCACGGCCATACGCCATTCACGGCCTCTGCCCCTAAGCAGCCTAACCACTAACGCCCCTTACTAACGCATAAAAAACAAACGACCTTCAGTAACCCTTGACAAACAAACGGATTTAACTCACTTAGTAGTAAATAAGCCCTCACGAAAGCAATCCCCCTGACCGATCAATAAGCCACCAAACCGAAGCAAAAGAGTCCCAAATTGCACCCTAAAATAGTCCCGAAATCACCGAAAATCAGTCCGGAAAATAGCCCCAAATAGTCCCTAAACACTACAAAACAGTCCCTGAAAATATTGACAAAAAACAGCAGTAAAACAGAGGAAACAGCAGCCCAAAATAGCGAGGCAATGAAGGAAAACAACGAACCAGTAAATCGAAAAAGTTATGGAGCATCAACCCTTTCGACAACCGTGTAACGCACTTCCAAGAGACGACTTAAAAGGTTAGACCTAAGGGCACCTTTTTATTTATTCCCACACTTTCTTCCCGTTAGTTATTATTATTTCTTAGCATGCGTATTTTAGTTTCATGTATGTTGTGGCCATGAGATGAATGAAATATGTGTTATCTCTTGCGGTATATCGGATGGAAACCCGGACGTAAATTCTGTAGCCGAATTCGAATGGACGGTAGTGGGGTATGCACTCAAGATACTGTTGGGTTTCTACGGTCTAACTGGGATCGTTTTAAGCAATGAAACAACAAGTGAATACAACAAAGAAGTTGCAGAATACTTACAATGATCTGTTGAGTGATGCGAGGAACAAAGAAAACTTTTTATGCCCTTTGAACTCTCGGCAGTGGCAGTTTTTGTCCTCTCAAATTCGGCCATGATGGATCTCAAGATCCAAGCATTCTGATGTGTATCCATGCTCACGGGTGCGGTTCCCTATCACCTTCGCATGACTCCTAAAGCGTGCTAGCACTCTGGAAATTTTGCCGCAAAATTTCCTTTAGCTTCTCCTTGGCTCACGGCAATGACAGTGAAGGAATAAGCAAAACTGCCCCTTGGGCTTGAGAGATGAGAGAAGAGTGGAGAGAGTGTGTTGTGTTGGTTGTTGGAAATTTGTGTATCTAATACACTTATTTGAATTTCAAAAAAATCAAATACCAACTTTTTCTTTCAAAAAGTCAAGGCATTTAAGCCATCCAACTACGCCCATCAATCAATGAATAGTGACTGGTTGTCAATCACTCAAAGTGACTAGACATCACATCAATTGATTGACTAGTGATTTGACGATTGATGTGACTTGTGGCCGCACTTGAATTCGAAATGCGAGTGCGTCCGCAAACACTCCCGGGCTCGGGTTCGCTAATTCCAAATTAAAGAATTTTATGTTGCGTCGTTATTAAATAATTATGCCTACCAAATGACTATTCACATCGCTAACGAATTAATTCTAAAATATCTCGTTCACCCGAATTAAAATCTAATTTCAATTCCACGTCGAAATCCAATTTCGTTTAATATATCGAATATATTAATTTATCGATTAATTCCAAATTAATCGTTCTCTCTCTTTAAATGATTTTTTATCCCAGATAAAATATCTCCGTAATTAATCCCAGATTAATTTTCTCTCTCATTTAATTAATCCCAGATTAATAAAGTGTGAGTCATACGTCATCGGTGAATCTTCGGGAAGCGACCCATGAGATCCCCAAATATCCGAACACGTACGTACCTAGTACTACATTTTTTACCGATTTACAAGACAAGGTTGGCTTCTAGCAAAGCGCCATGCCTACCCAATTCTCCAGAAATATCCTTACTGGAATATGTGATCTATATCAGGCGTAGTATACATAGTATTGCATATTACGATCCAGTATCGGATCTCATGTGTAAGGCCTGGGGCTGGAAATGTGTCTGTCCCGTACGAAACACATATCAGATCTCTGGTAACTAGTCTTTTTAATTGGATAAACATGACCTAGTCATAATATCCTGATAGCTGCAGCATATAAGAGAACCAGTTTCGTATCCTATGTGATAATCACCTCCACTATTACTGGAGTGATACTTTCATCTCGGCATCACACCCAATACACTACGATTCTCAATATACCCAGAAGAGGCATACACATAACCTGTTAAAGCCCTGGACGACCAAAACCAAAGTACATTGATTGTTGCAAGTATTAGCGGTGCAAGTCTCAGGTTAAGACCAAATACACCTACCCTGATTCGGACTTCCAAAGACACATAGTAATACTACCAATGGAATTCCAAGGGGTCAATCCAGAGCGAAGTTGTTTTCCGTACCATCGGTAAAACAAAACCTCATACTACACATGCATGAGTATCATATACCCAAATATATGAGAACTATGCAGTTATGCTCCCACAACGCGCACAAGTGTAATACTAGTCTATTCCGCATTATCGATGTCCAATCTCGATAATACTACGACTAGGGATATTTAATTATTAAACCTTTATGGATCGATAATGTCTCATATCATCTCAATCCAGGAACTAATCATATGGACCTTTCATCATTTATACATCTTGGTTATCTAATCACAAATGATAAAAGAGCAATTTCCTTTGTCACAATATTAATTTGTACAACAACACCATGATCTGTACAAATAGTGACGCTATGGGTCATAAGTGTCCAACAATCTCCCACTTGGCCTATAGCCAGTCACTCAAGCGTCCTACATTCGAACTATGTACGGTTCACTCAAATTTATACTGAGGAAATGCTTTCGTCAGTGGATTTGCATGATTATCATCTGATGTATCATCATATGCCCTACGATATCCTACAATTGGCACTTATCCAATTTGGGTTTTATTTTGGTATCATCCAAACATATGCCTAGCATTCCCAAATTTTCAGGGTTGAGAAACCTGGTTTCTTTCATGTTCATATCTAATATGAAATCTGTCAAACAGATTATTATGGAACCTTATTCAAAATAAGTTCTTGCAGTGTTTAAAGCTTATCTGTTGAAGGAAATGGTAGCTCAGAGCGACTCATAATTAACCTTATCATGTCCAACAAAATTCGGTTACTCAGTTCGGACACACCGTCAAATTGACGTGTTCCGGGAGGAGTCCTCATTGAAAGAATACTATACTATTTCAAGTATATTAGAAACTTATTGCTTAAGTATTTTCCATTACGGTCTCACCGTGACGGTTTAATACGTTAGCCGATCTGTTTGTCTATTTCGTGTCGAAACTATAAAAGTTTCCGATTTGTGTTCTTCAAAAGAAACACACAACCATAACGCGATGCCACATCCGTAAAGGTCACGAAATATTCATATCAACCTCTAGCCTAGCTAGACAAGGGCCCACTTGCTTCACTATGAACTATGGCTAACAGATCAGTGGCATTTACATTTTTACCAAGTAAATATTGTTTTAGGCACTTTGTCCAATAAACTAGATTCGTAGACTTTATTTGAATGGAATCAAATCAGTCCATGTACCCACTCTTCAAAAGTGCGGATATACGAGTCTCGTTCAATTGTGTCCTAGACAACAATTCCATAATTAGTTTGATCTGATCAAATCAGTTTGAGTTATTTGTTTGTCATTATATATTTGAGATTTATTTATATTCAAAATATAAATACTGTTATTCACATCTAATGTGTTTATCTCAATATCATCTTTATATAATAAAACACTTTAGTGTTCTAGAATATAAAGGTTCACCCGCAACGGGTTAAACACTGATATGGAGATAATGTATCTAGTCAAACTAGTTACATTATAACAGATTCCAAATTTAGGTACACACCCGATGGTAGTTCCTAAACTTAGGTATCTACGGTTAAAACAGCGACTTTCCTCCCGTTTCCAATTCGCAGATTTATCTCAATTGAAGTCAGTATCCTACTCAAAACAGATTCTGAACATCAATATATATTTATGTACCACACGAAGTATTTAAAATCTAATTTTAATACTAGTAGTGAACATAATGTTGGCAAACATATTTGAAGTCAGAGTCTTGCTCGTCTTCAATTTCTTCATGTCTGCTTTGTTCAAATGGCAGTCACGCTTCCGCGATCCCGTTTGCCACATTAAGGTAGACATTTTGGGATATGTCCTTTATCTTCCCAAAAGATTATAATGGTTTTGATTTTGCCCTTTTCAATACTCCAGAAGCCTTTGGCGAAGCCTCGGCCTTCTAGAATATCGAAGTAAGGTGCACCTTGCTCTACTTGCCTTATTGCAAACTTTGACTTAATCTCCTTGAGAATAGTCATTAACTCTCCAAGAGTTAAGTATTACAATTTAGTACTTCTAAGATTTTAAGGATAGATTCTTTGAAGATCCTTCAATTTCATTATCATACTTTAAGGATCTAATCCTTAGTTCAGATTCAGAAATTAAGGAGTCTACTGCGACAAGCTTAATAGATTAAGCACTAAAGTTATCATTACATAAATCTTCCAAAGATTATGCTCGACTATTTGCTTAACTCCGGGCTAAGGCATAATATGTTATTTTATCAAATAAAGTAACTTATTATTTTTCCAGGACCATCCTAAAATTTATTCCCAATTTGAAAATTAAACCATTTAAATACATTTTCCCTAGGATTATGTTTTAAATGTCAATCTTTCAATTTCTATATTGATTCTAATAGTCCAACTATTTAATCAATGATTTATGTACTATTTATTATAGAGATTACAATAGTCCAACTATTTAATCAACTATAATTTAATAGATTAAAATCAATTATATTGATTACTATAATCCAATTATAAAATCAACTATAAATGAATAGTTTGAATATAGTCCAACTATTTATTAAAACAACAATTTAAATATTAGACCAACTAACATTTAATTTATAACGACGAATGATATTTGTTTTGAGGGCGTATGACAAGTAATTAAACGAGTATTGCAAATTCAATTCTTGCCTCCCACTATTTTTTCGGTAAGCCTCTAACCCTCTGTCGAGTACTCGGGAAACTGTGTTTCCTAGTGGGCTAGGATCCCGTTAAATATCACACAATCTTGACTTTGGCCAATAAATTGTATGATAATTAACTAGGTAGATCTCTAAGATCGATTGGATCCAATCCAATTCCTAGATCCGGTAGGGGGACATCCAAGTCAGAAACATATATCTTATATACGCCAATACATCAAATGTATTTCCTAACCTTTTCCCTCTGAATCAACTAAGCCTTGGCTTTGGAACAACAAACTTACTGATCCTAGTCAAGCACGACCCATTGACCATGGAAAGCTTCGTAATCAATGTCGATGGATAAGAAGTGGTATTGACTTTGGCCAACAAACCACAACTTGGATAAGACACTGACATGGAACAAAGCCTTCGTGATTCATACACATCCTCGACGGACAAAGGCCTTGACTTTGGCCAACAAGCTAATGCCAGTCTCGGATCTTGAGTGAGAATCACTCAATTGAAGGAAAAACGCTAAATATTCTATGAGGGTTTTTCGAGTGCAAATTGACAACCAATTTATTATCTTTGTTAAGGTCTCATCATCATACACCCTTAAACATGCATTCTAAACACATAATAAAGCGCATATGATAAAATAATAATGATATGCGGATGGATACTTTACACATTGATCCTAGATCAAATATCTCTCTTTCTCTCTCTCGCTAGCACATGTATTACTTCTACCCATTACACTAGACTTCTAAAGAAATCTCATTGAGATTGAGGGGAATATGTGAGAAGAGAATACAAGAATGATGAGGTAATAAGGCTGGACACGCAGGTCCAATTAATAAATCAAATTTATTACAACAACTTCTAAAATTGTCCCACCTATCTAATATCCATCTGATATACATTATTCATGCATCGCAACCATGTATTCACACAAGCATGTTATCAATCAATCTAATCAAATTAATTAATCTGATAATTAGTGATCACCCAATGTTCAAACAACGATTTGATTTTGCTCGAGTGAAACTCGTTTTTGCGAATAAGTACTCAAAGTACGAATTCTCGAAGTAAATTAAACTACATAATTAAATCCAATTCAATATGCATTTAATTCTAATTCGCTTATTTAATTCCAAATTAAACATTACATTTTAATAATAAACCTTTTTCGACTTAAATTCCAAATTTAATCGTTACGGGTCTCAAAGCCCGATTAACGTCCAACGTTAATTTAATTAAAGTCCAATGGGCTTTTAATTAATTTCTTAAGGCGTTGACTTTTGGTCAACTCGGGTCAAACCGATAACCAAGTCCAATCCGGGAATTACCCCATAAGCCTATAAATCAATCTTGGCCCATTAGGCCCAATTAAACTATAAGGCGTGGACTTTTGGAGGTGGTTTTGGGCCCAATTGGATCCAATCCATTTGGCCTAAACCTAACTTGGTACAACCAAGCCCAATAAGCCCATTTACAATATTAAAGCCCAAATCCAATTTTAAGGCCCAATTAATTAAATACAAAAAATCCAATTTCACATTTAATTATCCTAAAGTGTATATCATGATTAATCACCCAAATTAACATTTATAAAACATCAATTTATACAATTAATCATGCTCATTTACATCAATTAGTGTCCAACACATTTTGACAAAAATCAAAACCAATTTTACATGCTACATGTCTCGGCAATATAGGGCATTTTATGTCCGATTCGAATTCAATCAAATTAAATCCAATTCGACATTAAATAAATATCCACAAATGATTCTAATTCATCCAATGAACAAAAAATCAAAAATTTCCAAGATAATTAGGGCACCAAACTTTCGGCCAACATAAAATTTTGGGCAAAAATTGTTCCAAACCAATTTTCTTGAAATTGATCCAATCAAACTTCAATTCAACATGTATTAAGCATACTCAAACATCCAATTCAACCAAATCATGCTTGAAAACATTTTACCCAAATTTGAAGCCCTAACCTTTTTCATGCTCAAACCTTGCTCTAGATGTCATTGTTGGTTTCTATGAAGGTCCCAAGATCATACACAAGCATAAAATAAGTGTGCGAATACTAATCGAAGAAGTTACGGAATACTTACATCGATCGGTTGAGCGACGTGACAAGGAACAAAACTTTGATTTCTGCTCCTTGACAGTTCACGGCAGTGAGCAGTCCATGCTCCTCCATTTTCTATTTTTGAGCTCCTCGAACAAGCTCCAAGCTTCGTCAAACGATTCCCGGCTCATGGGTGGACTTCCCTATCACCTTCACATGACTTCGTAGTGTGCTAGCACTCCCGATTTTGCCTCAAAATCGCGACTCTAGTGCTTCCCTTCACTGCTCGGCAGTAACCAAAACCAGTGAGGTTTTTCACAGCCCCTTGGGCATGTTTTTGAGAAGAAAAGAGAGGAGATGAGAGAGAGAGGAAAAAATGTATAAGATTTTGTTTTCTAAAAAACAAAATAAACATATACCAATTTTTTTTTCTCTTTCAAAAGTCAAGCCATAATTGGCTCCAACCACCTCCATCAACTCACATCAATCCATCAATCATGAATAGTGACTTGCGTCAATCACTCAAAGTGAAAGACATCCATCACTTGATTGATGAATGATGTGACACTAGTTGCGACTAGTGATTTGACGGTTGATTTGACTTGCGTGCCGCACTCGAATTCAAAATGCGAATGCGCTCGCAAATAATCTCGGGCTCGGGTTCGCTAATTCCAAATTAACGAATTTTCCATTGCGTCATAATTAAATCTAATTGAATTAAATAATCATGTCTAGCATAATTACTATTCACGTCGCTAACAAATTGATTCTAAATTAATTCGTTCGCCCGAATTAAAATCTAATTGTAATTCCGCGTCGAAATCCAATTTCGTTTAATATATCAAATATATTAGTTTCTCGATTAATTCCAAATTAACCGTTATCTCTCTTTTAATGATATTTTATCCCAGATAAAATATCTCCGCAATTAATCCCAGATTAATTTTCTCTCTCTTCTAATTAATCTCAGATTAATTTAGAGTGCGAGTCATACGTCATCGGTGAATCTTTGGGAAGCGACCCATGAGATCCCTGGATATGTTGGCAGTAAATTCGGTCGTCTGACTATCCGAACATGTAAGTACCTAGTATTACATTTTACCGATTTACAAGACAAGGTTGGCTTCTAGCAAAGCGCCATGCCTAGCCAATTCTCCAGAAATATCCTTACAGGAATAATGGATCTGTATCAGGCATAGTATACGTAGTATTGTGTATTTCTGTCCAGTATCGGATGATCACGTGCTATGCCTAGGGCTGGAATTGTGTCGTCCCCGTACGAAGCACATGTCGGATGTCTGGTAACTATTCTCTATAATCGGATAAACATGACCTTGTCATTTTATCCCGATGACTGCAGTACTTAAGAGTACTAGTACCGTATCCTACGTAACCATCATCTTCATATGACTGGAGTGACACTTCCGTCTTGACATCACACCCAACACACTAAGATTCTCAATATAACCAACATTGGCGTACACAGAACCTGTTAAAGCCATGGACGACCGCAACCAAAGTATATTGATTGTCGCAAGTATTAGCAGTGCAAGTCTCAGGTTAAGACCAAATACACCTACCCTGATTTCGGACTTCCATAGACACATAGTCATACTACCAATGGAATTCCGAGGGGTATCCAGAGCGAAGCTGTTTCCCATACCATCGGTAAAACACAACCTCCTATTACACTTGCATGAGTATCCTATACCCAAATATATGAGAACTATGCCGCTGTGCCCTCATAATGCGCACACGTGTAATACTAGTCTTTTACGTATTTATCGATGTCCAATCTCGATAATACTCTGACTATGGATATTTAATGATTTATCCTTCGTGGACTGATACTGTCTCATATCATTCTCCGTCCAGGAACAAATCATAGGGACCTCTCATCATCTATACATCTAGGTGATCTAATCACAATTGATAAGAGTGCAATCTACTTTGTCACATAGTTAATTTGTACAACAACACCATGATCTGTACAAATAGTGACGCTATGGGTCATAATTGTCCAACACTATGTTCATTGTATTTCCAATTACTACCACAATCTCACATGAGATTTTTCGTAAGCATATAAAAACATGTATAATAATTACTTTGCTGATTTAAAGTTCAATTAGTAATTTATTAATCTTGCATCTATTAAATCAGAAACCCCCAAATCGTAGGGTTTATTGCCTAAACTTTCCCACTATCTCTTCAATTTCTAATTCAATTAATCTCTTTAAATTTCAAGGCTGAGAATTAGTTTAATTTGCTACAATACAATTTTCTTCATCATTCTAAATTCAAAAGCAAATTTGTTTATTCAAATCTAAAGGAACCCATAAACACCCAATTCAAAGAAATCATAACATAGAATACTTACAAATTTCGTTCATAACTGAAATCAGGAATTCAATTGATGAATCCCTCTTCCTCCACATCTTTCGGTCTTTTTCCTTTCTATTTCTGCCCCTGCTTTCGGTTCTACTTCCTCTTCTCCCTTATGTTTTTCTTTCTTCCTTCGGTCTATCACTACTCTCGGTCATCCTCTCTTCCTCTCTTTATTCTCGGTCTGTTCTGCTCTCTTTCTCTCTGCATTTCTTTCTTTCTATTTCTCGATTATTCTCCCTGCTCTCGAATTTTCTTGATTTCTCTCTTCTCTCTCTCTGTTCTTTCTAATTTGCGTGTGTGTGTTAAATGAATAGGTGTGCGTATATGAATATTACACGTGTATCTGTAGATAAACAATAATAATAATAATAACAATAAAGAAAAACCTAGATTTATCTACACTAATTTAATAAATTTCAAATTAATCCCTCAAGCTTAATTTAATATAACTTATAATTAATTACATGAAAAAGTTCCCATTTTACTTTAAAAAAATAAACCTTGCCTTCGGACGCAGCCTCGCTTGCAAAATAAAATTTACACAACACGATAAAAAACCTCGGGATGTTACAGATAATGCTTGCCTGTAGATAAACAATAATAATAATAATAACAATAAAGAAAAACCTAGATTTATCTACACTAATTTAATAATTTCAAATTAATCCCTCAAGCTTAATTTAATATAAACTTATAATTAATTACATGAAAAAGTTCCCATTTTACTTTAAAAAAATAAACCTTGCCTTCGGACGCAGCCTCGCTTGCAAAATAAAATTTACACAACACGATAAAAAACCTCGGGATGTTACAGATAATGCTTGTTAATGCTGCATGTTTCATTTATGAAATATGGCAGCTGGATGTCAAAACCGCTTTCCTTAAACGAAAAACTTTTGGAGGATGTTTACAACATCCTAACGGTTTTGTCATAGCATAACATGCAAACAAGGTTTGCAAGTTAATTCGATCCATTTATGGATTGAAGCAAGCATTGCGTTCTTGGAACCAGCGTTTTGATGTAATCATAATGGTATATGATTTAATTCAAAACGAACATGATTCTTGTGTATATAAGGAGGTTAGTGGGAGCGCACTGACAGTGATTGTCCTATATAATGATGACATGTCATTTCTTGGAAATGACATTCCCATAATACAATCGGTGAAAACTTGACTTTCATGAAAATTCTCCGTAGACTACTTGGGAGAGACAACATTTATTCTAGGAATAAGGATCTACTAGGATAGATCTAAAAGTTGTTGGCACTCTCCGAGAACTCGTACTTTGAAAAATATATACGCGACCCGGTGTCTCATATGCTTTGAGCATATGGAGTAATAATCAGGCCAATTCAAGTGATAGTCACTGAATTGATGTTAAGAACATCATTAAGTATCTTAGATAGACTAAGGATGCTTTCTTAAGCTATGGAGAAGGAGAACTTGAAGTGGCTGGGTTCACCATTGCAAGTTTCCAAACCGACTATAAGTCGACATAAGGGTACTATACAGTTTGAATAATGGAACAGTGAGCTGGAAATCTTCCAAGCAAGATATTGTTACCGAATAAACAACAAAAGTGGAATATTGCTGCAGCTGAGGCAGCAATAGACGGGATTTGGATCTATAATAATCCTAATTAGATTAGGTGTAGTTCTGTTAGCGGCTGAGCTAGGCTACAACACAGGCTAAAGAATTAATGGTCTCAATGATGATCTAAATATGTACTTCAATTATTTCATCTGATTCGTCGGATCATACATCGTGGCGATGTGATGATCGAATAAATCGCATCAGATGATAACCTTGCAAATCCACTGACGAAAGTAGTTTCTCAGCAAAAGTTTGAGCGACCCGTACATAGTTCAAGTGTAGGAAACTTGAGTGATTGGCTATAGGCCAAGTGCGAGATTGTTGGACAATTATGACCCATAACATCACTATTTGTATAGAACATGGTGTTGTTGTACAAATTAACTATGTGACAAAGGAAATAGCTCTTTTATCATTAGTAATTGGATTACCAAGATACATAAATGATAAAAGTCCATATGATTAGTTCCGAATTAATAAGATATGAGACTGTATTAATCCATTAAGGTTTAATAATGAAAATATCCCTAGTCGTAGTATTATCGAGATTGGACATCGATAATTCGGATAGACTAGTATTGCATTTGTGCGCGTTGTGGTAGCATAACATCATAGTTCTCATATATTTAGGTATTGGATACTTATGCAAGTGTGATACGAGATTGTTTTTACTGATGGTACGGAAACATCTTCGCTCTGGATAGACCCCTTGAAATTCCAATGGTAGTATGACTATGTGTCTATGGGAGTCTGAATCAGGGTAGGTGTATTTGGTCTTAACCTGATACTTACATCGATAATACTTGCGACAATCAATAGACTTTGGTTTTGGTCGTCCAGGGCTTTAACAGGTTCCGTGTATGCCTCTTCTGGGTATATTGAGAATCATAGTGTATTGGGTTTGATGTCAAGATGGAAGTATCACTCCAGTCATATGGAGATGATGATTACGTATGATACGGAACTAGTACTCTTATGTACTGCAGTCATCAGGATAATATGA
Organism: Zanthoxylum bungeanum; assembly: GCA_019454045.1. Taxonomy (NCBI): domain Eukaryota; kingdom Viridiplantae; phylum Streptophyta; class Magnoliopsida; order Sapindales; family Rutaceae; genus Zanthoxylum; species Zanthoxylum bungeanum. Next base: position 113,603 of record SKCR01049649.1, on the reverse strand, counting down.
CTAGGTCATGCTTATCCGATTATAGAGACTAGTTACCAGAGATCCGATATATGCTTCGTACGGGGCAGACACAATTCCAGCCCCAGGCCTTGCATGTGACATCTGATACTGGATCGCAATATGAAATACTACATCTACTACGTCTGACATAGATTGCATATTCCTTAAAAGAATATTTCTGGAGAATTGGGTAGGCACGATACTTTGCTGGAAGCCAACCATGTCTTGTAAATTGGTAAGAGTGTAGTACCGGGTACGCACGTGTTCGGCTATTTCGACAACTGAATTTACTGCCAACATATCCTGGGATCTCATGGGTCGCTTCCCGAAGATTCACCGATGACGTATGACTCGAACATAATTAATCTGGGATTAATTAGAAGAGAGAGAAAATTAATATTGGATTAATTGCGGAGAGATTTTAGCTGGGATAAAATACTATTTGAACAGAGAGAACGATTAATTCGGAATTAATCAATAAAATAATGTATTCGATATAATATACGAAATTAGATTTCGATGTGGAATTAAATTTGGATTTTAATTCGGGCGAGCGAATTAATTTAGAATTGATTTGCGAGCGACGTGAATAGTAATTTTACTAGACATAATTATTTAATTAAATTTGATTTAATTATGTCGCAATGAAAAATTCGTTAATTCGGAATTAACGAACCCGAGCCCGGAATGTGTTTGCGGGCCCACTTGGATTTTGAATTAAAGTGGGGCCCACAAGTCACATCGCCTGTCACTTTAGTGATGCAAGTCATGTCACCTTTTTGTGATTGGCATCCAGTCACTATTCATGATGGGAGTAGATGGAGGCATTGAATGCCAATTTTCCCTCCAATTTGCTTTATGCTTTTTGGAAAAGTATATACCAAATTTGGAGTTGACTTTTCATAAGGGTAATTAGTTTTAGAAACCAAATATACCAAAAAGAAAAACACTCATTTTTTTCCTCTCTTGGCCGAAACTTGGCCTTGTTTTTCTCTCCATTGCCATGAGCCTATGGCTCATTTTCTTCTTGATTTTTCTTCAAAATCAACAATTCTAGCACATTAAAGGAGTCATACAAAGGCGTTAGGGAAACATATCCATGAGTTTGGAATTCATGGAGATGCTTGGAAGCTTTACATACATCAAAGCGGAGCTTGGAGCACAACAGAAAGGCTTGGAATTTTTGTTATCTCCTACATCCAAAACCGATCAAAGTGATTATTTTCCGCATTCTTACTTTGTTGTATTCACATGATTTCTTATTTAATTAATCTTGGTTTGACCTAGAAAACCCAACACAAAATTTTTAATTCGCTTCTCCATTTGCTCTGTCTCTTGCTGCACCTTTCTTCACTGATGTATTTTAGGATGTCTGTATTCAATTCTTCATCTGTCATCTGTGAAATACATGCTCCATAAGTGTTAACCTGAGGATGGAAAGATGTGTCTGTTTTTAGGTCTTCATCCTCTGATATGACTGTTTCATGTAGGTCTTCTTCAAACATTTGTGCAATGCAATCTCCAAGATCTTTATTTTGAGGATACATAATTTCATCCTCAAATTTTATTGGTACAAATAGCTCAACTTCTTGATACTCATCAGAATTCGAATAGTAAAAATGAAATCGAGACTTTGCTGGTTCGGGTTCCTGAACTGATACCTCTGGTTCTTAATACTGCTCAGCTTCTTCCTCTATTAAGGTGTCATTGTAAAACTCTGGGTACTCGAAGGCTTCATTAGTTTCATCTGAAAATATTTCGTTAGGTATGAAGCTCTGGATTTCTATTAATTGTCTCATTTGATCTGTCAGTCCCTGAATAGATGATGATTATCTCTAAATACTTTCGAATTGATTCTAGAATGTTTCAAGCATTTTATCCAACTTTTCATCTTGTTTCTTGAACCAATCTTTGAGCATGTCAATCGTCTGATCTTCCTCTGATGGTTCTTAGACCTGAGGGCACCCTTTTTACTTATTATCTTTCGTTTCTTTTATTTATTTTAATATATTATCGCATGAGAGTCGTTTGTTGAGGCATGATGTGAATTTCGGATGAACGGAATGCGTGTTCTCTTTTCTGGTATATCGGATGGAAACCCGGACGTAAATTCCGTAGCCGAATCTGAATGGACAGTAGTGCGGTTTGCACTCGGGATAGAACGCCACGTACTACTTGAGAGACACATATTTCGTTTAATCCAACCATTTATTTTAAAGAATGATTAGGTCGTTGGTACGTTATTTCCTTATGTATGTTATAGTTATTTTCTTTTGCAATAGGAGTTTAATCTACGTTTATGCCTAGGTTGTTATTTAGTTTTCGTGTTTGATAATTTAGCATGCTCATTGTGGGATATTGTATATTTGTCGTTATTCCGACTTACTTTTAAAGCATACAAATTTAGATATAGGATTTACTTTTATGAATGCGAACTAGATTTAGGTTATTCTTAGACATGTATGTTGTGTAGACTTAGTTAAATTATTGCACAAATTCGTTCATTACAAGTGGCATAAGTAAGGGACCATTCCGAACCCAACAGTTTGAGGTCTTCCCTTACGAGGGGTGAGTGCGGCCTTAAATCATTTTCCCGGTTCACACCGGGTGGTGACTCCATTTTATTCCCCGGTCTAGTCCCCCGCGGGCTACTCCGTACTCCTGATCGGGCCGCGAGCTTAGAACAGCGTCGTCAAGTTCTGTGTCCTACACTCACATACCGATGTCAACTTGGCGATGAACCGACTGATATACTGAATCTTCCCAAGGAATACTCTAACCTCTTTCTCTATCGTCGGTGCCGGTATCTCAGTAATTGCCTTGATTTTCTCAGAATCTACTTCTATTCCTCCCATTCCCACTGTATGCCCCAATAATTTTCCTGACGTTACCCCAATCACATATTTCTTGGGATTCAACCGCATGTTGTACTTATCGACCCTCTGAAGGAACTTCTCCAGTGCTTCTATGTGCCCGATTCTTGTCTCTGATTTCACCATCATGTCATCCACGTACACCTCAATCTCTTTGTGTATCAGATCGTGGAACAATGTAGTGGCCATCTGCTGATAAGCGGCTCCTGCATTTTTTAGCCCAAACGGCATTACCTTGTAATAATAAGTACCCCATTTTATGATGAAGGCAGTTTTTTGCTTGTCTTCCTCAGCCATAAGAACCTGATTATACCCTGAAAACCCATATGCAAATGAATACATGGCCGATAAAGCTGCACTATCAACTAGTACATCAATATGAGGTAGAGGAAAATCATCTTTCAGACAAGCCTTGTTGAGATCTCTGTAATCCACACACATTCTGACTTTCCCGTCTTTCTTCGGCACTAGCACAACATTTGCTAACCATTCGGGATAATTTACCACTTCCAGGAACCCCACATTTATCTGTTTCTTAACCTCTTCTCTGACCTTCTCAGCCCACTCAGGTCTCATCCGTCGAAGTTTCTGTTTCACTGGCTTCATATTCGGATAAGTTGGTATTGTGTGCTGGGCAATGCTTCTGTCTACCCCAGACATGTCCTCATAGGACCAAGCAAACACTTTGGTATATCTGACCGACACTTCTTCTAATTTCTCCCGCTCCTCAGCGATAACTTCACTTGCAATCAGAATTTCCTTAGGATTCTCAGGCGTGCCTAAGTTAAATGCATTCGTTCTGGTGGAGCTGATATCAAATATACTCAAGCCATGCAAGTTAGAGGGAAAAGACTCGGGCAAATAAACAAAATGATTGTCTTTATTGCTAATAAATACGGGAGTACACTCAAATAAATCAGGAAGATAAATGGCTTCATCATCGGCAGATACTTCATCCTCCGTAACCAGGTTCTTCTCAGACTTCTTATCCTCTTCGAGAGTCAGGCTCTCCAACTTCATCAATTATTCTTCCCAATTCTCTTCCTCCACATTTTCTTCGGTCAGCGGCTGCTCACCCAACATACCCTGGAAGATCTCAAATCCAGGCAGCACAATCCCATTAACTTCTATTGGTTAGGGCTCACCTTGATACCCTGAAGCCTTCACAAAGCATTCCATCAATTTCAGCCCTTTCTTTTTAACCTTCGGCTTTTCCTCATCAGATTTGAATCCCAAACCCCTCAGACTAGTCTGTCCTCTAAAGTCTGGCAGTTTTGAACCCTCATCCGGCTCGAACTTCATTTTTCCCATGATCCTAGCTACCTTATGATCCACCCATTCTTCATAAGTTGCCGACACTTGGAACCTCGTGAAAGGTTGTATTTCCAAAGCAGCCACATCATTGTCTACCTCAGCTCGGATGATGATAATCTCTCCCCCATACGGGAACTTAGTCATCCGATACATAGTGGATGGCACACCTCTAAGCTTATGAAACCAAGGCCTTCCCAACAATAAGGCAAAAGTGGCTGGGATATCCAGCACTGTGAACTCAACTCCGTCCTCAATAGGACCAACCTTGACCGCTGCTACAAATGTACCCTCAACTCCTCGCTTACTGTCATTATAAGCCTTGATAGTCATACTAGAGGGATCCAGATCTATTGTTTTTATACCCAGCTTGGCCAAAATCTTCGACGGGCACACATTAATGGATGAGTCGTCATCCACCATCACACATGAGGTCATTTTACCCCTCACTTCAGCTCTAATAAACAAAGGTCTATTATGATTTCTCCCATTAGCTGGGAGTTCTTCCTCAGAAAAAGTGATTGCCTGCAAATCCTCCTTTTGCACTGACCCAACAAACATTGCGGGGTTGGCATCCTCCGTCACCACTATCTTGCTTAAGGCCTCAACCATGGCCCGCCTGTGCTTCTGAGATGCACACAACAAATCCCAGTTACTCATTTGTGCTCGGGTTTTCCTCAACTGTTGCAGCACTACATCTCCCTTGGCATTTTCTGAATTCTCAGCCACTTCTCTAGCCTCTGATAACACTCATTTACCTTTCTCAGTCATATCATTATAGAAACGCCCAATGTTCGACAATTATGACCAATAGCGTCACTATTTGTACAGATCATGTGTTGTTGTACAAATTAACTATGTGACAAAAGAGATTGCAATCTTATCATTGTGATTAGATCACCTAGATACATAAATGATGAGAGGTCCTTATGATTTGTTCCTGAACAGAGAATGATATGAGACAGTATCAGTCCACGAAGGATTAATCATTAAATATCGTTAGTCAGAGTATTATCGAGATTGGACATCGGTAATACGTAAAAGACTAGTATTGCACTTGTGCGCATTTGTGAGGGCACAACAACATAGTTCTCATATATTTGGGTATAGGATACTCATTCAAGTGTAATAGGAGGTTGTGTTTTACCGATGGTACGGGAAACAGCTTCGCTCTGGATAGACCCCCCGCGGAATCCCATTGGTAGTATGACTATATGTCTATGGGAGTATGCAATCAGGGTAGGTTTATTTGGTCTTAACCTGAGACTTGCACCGCTAATACATACGACAATCAATATACTTTGGTTGAGGTCGTCCAGGGCTTTAACCGGTTCTGTGTATGCCAATACTGTGTATATTGAGAATCTTAGTGTGTTGGGTGTGATGTTAAGACGGAAGTATCACTCCAGTCATATGAAGATGATGGTCACGTAGGATACGGTACTGGTTCTCTTAAGTACTGCAGTCATCGGGATAATATTACTAGGTCATAGTTATCCGATATAGAGACTAGTTACCAGACATCTGACATGTGCTTCGTACGAGGCAGACACAATTCCAACCCCAGGCCTAGCACGTGATCATCTGAGACTCCATCGAAATACGCAATACCACGTATACTACGCCTGATATTGATAAGTTATTCCTGTAAGCATGTTTCTGGAGAATTGGGTAGGCATGGTGCTTTGCTAGAAGCCAACCTTGTCTTGTGAATCGGTGTAAACGTAGTACGAGGTACTTACGTGTTCGGATAGTCCGACGACCCGATTTACTGCCAACATATCCGGATATCTCATGGGTCGCTCCCCGAAGATTCACCGATGACGTATGACTCACACTTTAATTAATCTGGGATTAATTTAATGAGAGAGAAAATTAATCTGGGATTAATTAAAGAGATATTTTATCTGGGATAAAATATCAATTTAGAGAGAGAACGATTAATTTAGAATTAATCGATAAAATAATATATTTGATATATTATACGAAATTGGATTTCGACGCGGAATTAAAATTAGATTTTAATTCGGGCGTGCGAATTAATTTAGAATTAATTTATTAGTGACGTGAATAGTGATTTCGCTAGGCGTAATCATTTAATTACGACGCAACGGAAAATTCGTTAATTTGGAATTAGAGAACCCGAGCCCGGGATTATTTGCGAGCGCATTCATATATCGAATTCGAGTGCGGCAGGCAAGTCAAATCATTAGTCACATCAAGCGTCAAATCACATGTCACTTTGAGTGATGTGACATTTGAGTGATTGATGTGAGTAGATGTGAGGTGATTGACAAGCATTTAATGCTTTCTTTTTGAAATTAAAAGAAAAGGTAAATGGTTTATTAATTTTGGAAAATATATAAACCTAATACATTTTTTTTTATTTCACATCTTCTCTCTCTCCCTTTTACGGTTTAGGGCTTTTGGAGCCAAAACTTCTTCTTCCTCTCTCACGGTCTCAAGACCGATTCTCCTTCTTGTTCTGGTTCGACCGAGCAAATACATGGAGAAGCAAAGATTTTGTTGCAAGATCTATGTGCTAGCACACTCATGGAGGAATACAAAGGTGATAAGGTAGTGTTTCCATGAGCAAGGAATCACCTTGTGAATCTTGGAGCTTGGAGTTTCCATGGAGGATCACCATGGCCGAATAGAAGATGAAGAAATAGCACCCACACCGGGCAGCCCCTACCACGAGCAGTGTTAGGTTTATATCTAGGCCCCAAGATCAAACAAGACATGAAATCATGTGTGAATACATCAAAGGAGGTAGCGGAATACTCACATCTATCGGTTGAGACGATTTGAAGACGAATGAAGCCACTTTGCTCACTGCCAAGGACGCCCATTGCTGGCAGTTCACTGCCCTCCAAAATAGAATTTTGAGCTGCGAAAATGAGCTCCAAGATTGCGTCAAACGAATCCCGACTCATGGGTGAACCTCCCTACCACCTTCGCATATCTCGTAGTGTGCTAGCACTTGCGGTTTTTGCCACAAAACCCAACTCTTGCCTCCCTCATGCTCACGGTTTTTAGTGTGAAACCAGTGAGTGTTTTTGCCCAAATGGGCGTGAGCCATAGAGAAAGAATGGAGAGATAAAATGTGTGTAAAGTTGTGTAATTGTATGGTAAAACCTTTTCCAAAAAGGTTTATATATTTTTCCATAAAATATATAAAGCATTTACCAAATAATAAATCAAATAAATAAAATGGTAAATACTCCCACCAACTTTCACTATTTCAACCACACACATCAACTATTCATTGTCACTTTAATAAAGTGATGTAAGTCTTTCAATCAATCAATCACATCAATCAATCACATTACTCAAAGTGACATTTGATTTGACGCTTGATGTGACGAATGATTTGACGCTTGATGTGACTTACGTTGCCGCACTCGAATTCGAAATACGAATGCGCTCGCAATCACACTCAGGCTCGGGTTCGCTAATTCCAAATTAATGATTTTTCCGTCGCGTCATAATTAAGTGATTACGCCTAGCGAATTCACTATTCACGTCGCTAACGAATTAATTCTAAATTAATTCGTTCGCCCGAATTAAAATCTAATTTTAATTCCGCGTCGAAATCTAATTTCATTTAATATATCGAATATATTAATTTACCGATTAATTCCAAATTAATCATTATCTCTCTCTAGACGATATTTTATCCTAGATAAAATATCTCCGTAATTAATCCTAGATTAATTTTCTCTCTCTACTATATAATCCCAGATTATTTAAGAGTGCGAGTTATACGTCATCGGTGGATTATCGGGAAGCGACCCATGAGATCTCCGGATATGTTGGCAGTAAATACGGTCGTCGGAGTATCCGAATCACGTACGTACCAAGTACTACGTTCTACCGATTTACGAGACAAGGTCGACTCCTAGCAAAGCACCAAGTCTTCCCAATTCTCCGGACATATTCTTATAGGAATATTTAAGATCTATATCAGGTGTAGTCTACTAAGTATTGTGTATATCGGTCCAGTATCAGATAGTCACGTGTTAGGGCTGGGGCTGGATAAATGTCTGCCCCGTCCGAAGCACATGTCGGATGTCTGGTAACTAGTCTCTATAATCGGATATGCATGACCTAGTCATAATATCCCGATGGTTGCGCAACACTTAAGAGCACTAATACCGTATCCTGCGTGACATCATCTCGACTATGACTGGAGTGATACTTCCATCTTGACATCACACCCAATACTCTACGATTCTCAATATACCCAGCATTGGCGTACACAGAACCGGTTAGAGTCCTAGACGACCTCAACTAAAGTATATTGATTGTCGTAAGCATTAGCGGTGTAAGTCTAAGGTTAAGACCAAATACACCTACCCTGATGTCGGACTCCCATAGACACATAGTCATAATACCAATGGGATTCCGAGAGGTCTATCCAGAGCGAAGTTGTTTCCCGTACCATCGGTGAAACACAACCTCCTATCGCACTTGCATGAGTATCCAATACCCAAATATATGAGAACTATGTTGTTGTGCCCTCACAACACGCACAAGTGCAATACTAGCCTATTCCGTTTTATCGATGTCCTGTCTCGATAATACTCCGGCTAGGGATATTTAATGATTAATCCTTCATGGACTGATACTGTCTCATATCATTCTCAATCCAGGAACTAATCATATGGACCTCTCTTCATTTATATATCTATGGTGATCTAATCACAAACGATGAGAGTGCAATTTCCTTGTCACATAGTTAATTTGTACAACAACACCATGATCTGTACAAATAGTGACGCTATGGGCCATATTATCCAACAATCTCCCACTTGGCACATAGCCAGTCACTCGAGTGTCTAACACCCGAACTATGTACGGTTCGCTTAAATTGCTGAGAAAAGGTTTTCGTCAGCAGATTTGCATGATTATCGTCTGACGCGATTTATACGATCACCACATTGCCACGATGTATGATCCGAATGAATCAGATGAATATAGAAGTATATATTTGGATCGTCGATGAGACCTTTAATTCTTTAGCCTGTGCTGACGCCTAGCTCAGCCGCTAACAGAACTATATCTAATCTAATTAGATTTATTATCGATCCAAATGGCTTCTATTGCTGCCTCAACTGCAGCAATAATCCGCATTTGTTGTTTATTCGGTAACAGTTATCTTGCTCGAAATATTTCCAGCTCACTGTCCCGTTATTCAAACTTTATAGTACCGCAGTATTTATCGGTTTGGAAACTTGCAGCAGTGATCCTAGTCACTTCAAGTTCTCCTACTCCATAATTTAAGACAGCATCTTTAGTTCTCTAAGATACTAACAGATGTTCTTAACTTCAATCCAGTGACTATCAGTTGGATTGTCTTGATTGTGACTCCATATGCTCAAAGCGTATGAGACACCAGGTTACGTACATTATTCAATGTACAATTTCTCAGAGAGTGTTAACAACTTCCAAATCTAGCCCAGTAGATCTTTATTCCTTGAATAAAGGTTGTTACTCCCAAGAATTCTACTGAGAATTTCTATGAAAGAATATCTATGAAAGCCAAGCTTTCACCAATTGCTTTATTGGGAATTTCACTGTTAGTGCGCTCCCACTAACCTCCTTATATACACAAGAATCATTTCGTTTTGAATTAAATCATAAACCATTATGATTACATCAAAACGTCAGTTCCAAGAACCTTATGCTTGCTTCAATCCAAACATGGATCGAATAACCCGCAAACCTTGTTTGTCGGTTATACAAAATCGTCAGGATGTTGTAAGAATCCTCCAAGAGGTTTCCTTTTCAGGAAAGCGATTTTGATCTACAACTGACACATTTTATAAATGAAATATGCAGTTATCAACAAGCATCTTCAAAATGGATTTGCATGGCAACATGTAAAAGGTTGAGCCATTATTAACACAATGTTGATAACGATACCTTTCAGTCACAAGCCTAGCTTTGTACGTTGGTATGTTGCCATCCATATATGTCTTCCTTGAAGACGTTTACGGTACCAATAGGCACAATGCCTTGTGGTACAACAACTAGTATCCAAACATAGTTGTTATACATGGAATCCATTTCAGACTCATGGCACTTTGCCATGAAAGGGAGTTGATACCTTGTATCATTTTCTCATACGTAGTCGGTTGGTATTCCACAATAAGATTTACATCTTTAAGGGGTTACATCAGAAACCCATACCCTAGGTTGTTTTCTGATTCTCTCCGATCTACGCGGTTCTTGTGTATTTGAAGATTAATGGTTTAGTTTCATCCTTGATGAACTATTTATGTTCCATTATGGACTTCGTGCCTTGAATAGTATTACCCCGATTTTCATCGAGTTTTACTGTCCTCCCACTTACCACTGCATATCGGTATTCCTCTCAGGAAAACCGCATGGTGAGCAACAATCATATTGTTCTCATGTGAGATTTATAAGCACTATACTTTGGTTTCCATTAGGATAACCTATATATGGCACTTATCCAATTTGGGTTCTAGTTTGGTATCATCCAAACGTTATGCCTGGCATACCCAAATTATTAGGAATGAGAAACCCTGTTTCTTTCCTGTTCATATCCTATATGATATCTGTCAAACAGATTTTCATGGAACCTTATTCTAAATAAGTCTTTGCACTGTTAATACATATCCTGTTGAAGGAAATGATAGCTCAGAGCGACTCATAATTTAACCTTATCTTGTCCAACAAAATTCAGTTTTTAGTTCGGACACACCGTCAAACTGACGTGTCTCGGGAGGAGTCCTCATATGAAAGAATACTGTACTCTTTCATGTATATTTGAAACTTACTGTTTAAGTATTTTCATTACGGTCTTACCGTGACGGCATAATACTATAGTCGATCTGTTTATCTACTTCGGGTCGAAACTCTAAAAGTTCCCGATTTGTGTTCTTCAAAAGAAACATATAACTATAACGTGATGCCACATCAGTTAAGGTCACGAAATATTCATGTTCACATCTAGCCTAGCTAGATATTGGCCCACTAACTTCACCATGAATAGGGCTAACAGATCGGTGGCACTTACACTATTACCAAGTAAACAGTGTTTTAGGTATTTTACGTAACAAACTAGATTCGTAGACTTTATTTGAATAGTCAAATCAGTCCTAGTACCCACTCTTCAAAAGTGCGGATATACGAGTCTTGTTTAATTCTGTCCTAGACAACAATGCCACAAATAAGTCTCTATTGATCAAATCAATTTGAGCTATTTATTTGTCATTTTATATGTTTGAGATTTTAATTATATTCAAAATATAAATTCTGTTATTCACATCTAATGTGTTTATCTTAGTATCATCTTTATATAATGAAACACTTAGTGTTCTAGAATATAAAGGTTTATCCACAATGGATTAAACACTGATATAGAGATAATGTCTCTAGTCAAACTAGTTACATTATAACAGTTCCTAATTTAAGTACACACCCAAAGGGTAGTTCCTAAACTTAGGTATCTACGGTCGAAACAGCGACTTTCGTCCCGTTTCCGATTCGCAGAGCAATCTCAGCTTGAAGTTAGTATCCTGCTCAAAGCAGATTCTGAACATCAATACATATATTTTATGTACCACACTAAGTATTTAAAATCTAATTTCAATACTAGTTGTGAACATAACTTTGACAAACATTTTTAAAGTCAGAGCCTTACCCTTTCTTTAATTCCTTCGTGTCTGTCATATCCAAATGGTAGTCACTTTGGTATATGTCAATTATCCTTTTCAATATTTTAGGAACCTTAGGCCAAGCCTGGGTTTTTAGAATATCGAAACGATGTGCACCTCGTGCTACATGCCCAATTGCAAACTTTGACTTTATCTCCTCTAGAATAGTCAATTAATTCTCCAAGAATTATAAATTGTAATTTTAATACTTCTTAAATCTAAAATTAGATTTATGACAAGTATATTAAATTAAGCATTAAAGTCAACATCACATAAATCTTCCAAAGATTTTATGCTCTACTTATTTTGCTTAATTTTGGGCGTAAGGTATAATAAGTTATTTTATCAAATAAAGTAACCTATTATTTATTCCCAATTTGAAAATTAAATCATTTAAAATATTTTAATCCCAGATTATATTTTAAATATCCAACTTTTCAATTTTATCTTGATTACAATAGTCCAACTATTTAATCAACGATTAGTGGTACTATATATGTTATAATGATTATAATAGTCCAACTATATAATCAAATATAATCCAAATTAATTAACCTCAATTACATTGATTACTATAATCCAATTATAAAATCAACTGTAAACTGAAATTAATTAATTCAAATATATTGATTAATATAATCCAATTATATATAATCAAGTATAATACAGTCCAACTGTTAATAAAACAACAATTAAATATTAGTCCAACTAACATTTAATATTACGACGAAATAATTTGAATGAGCGCGTATGGCGAGTAATTGAACGAATATTGCAAATTCAATTCTTGCCTCCCACTATTTTTCGTCGAGCCTCTAACCCTCTGTCGAGTACTCGGGAAACCGTGTTTCCTAGTGGGCTAGGATCCCGTTAAATATCACACAATCTTGACTTTGGCCAACAAATTGTATGATAATTAACTAGGTAGATCTCTAAGATCAATTGGATCCAATCCAATTCCTAGATCCAGTAGGTGGACATCCAAGTCCTAAACATATATCATATATATGCCAATATATCCAATATATACCCTAACCTATTTCCTCTAAATCAACTAGGCATTGGCTTTGGCACAACAAACCTAGTGATCCCAGTCAAGCGTGGACCCATTGACCATGGAAGCTTCGTAATCAATGTCGTTGGACAAGAAGTGGTCTTGACTTTGGCCAACAAATCACAACTTGGACAAGACACCAATATGGAACAAAGCCTCGTGATTCAAACACATCTTCGACGGACAAGGGCTTGACTTTGGCCAACAACCCATGCCAATCTAGGATGATCAAGAAGAATCACTCAATGGAAGGAAAAGACGCATGATATTTGATGAGGGCTTTTCACGTGCAAATTGGCTACCAATTTCATTATCTTTGTTAAGGTCTCATCGTCATACACCCTTAAACATGCATTCTAAATACATAATAAAGAGAGTATGAAAATAAATAATAATGATATGCGGATGGATACTTAACACATTGATCCTAGATCAAATCTCTCACTTTCTCACTCAAGCTAGCACTTGTATTACTTCTACCCGTTACACTACACTTCTAAAGAAACCTCATTTACATTGAGGGGAATAGGTGAGAAGAGAATACAAAGAGAATAGAGGTGATAAGGCTGGACACGCAGGTCCAATTTAATAAATCGAATTTATTACAACAATTTCCAAAATTGCCCCACCCGACTAATATCCATCCGATATACATTATTCATTCATCACAACCATGTATTCACACATAAGCATGCTATCAATCAATCTAATCAAATTAATTAATCTGATAATTATGTGATCATCCAATGTTCAAACAACGATTTGATTTTGCTCGAGTCAAACTCGTTTTTGCGAATAAGTACTCAAAGTACGAATTCATGAATTAAATTAAACTACATCATTAAATCAAATTTAACATGTATTTAATACTAATTCACTATTCAATTCCAAATTAAACATTACACTTTATTAATAAACCTTTTACGATTTAAATTCCAATTTTAATCGTGACGCGTCTCAAAGACCGATTAACGTCCAACGTCAATTCAATTAAAGTCCAATGGACTTTCAATTGATTTCTTAAGGCGTGGACTTTTGGTCAACTCGGGTCAAACCGAATAACCAAAATCCAATCCGGGATTTACCCCATAAGCCCATAAATCAATTTAGGTCCATTAGGCCCAATTAAACTTTAAAGGTTCATTAAGTCGCATTTGGGCTTAACGGAAGTGGCTTTGGGCCCAATTGGATCCAATCCAATTTGCCCAAATCCAACTTTGTACAACAAAGCCCAATAAGCCCATTTACAACATAATAAGCCCAAATCCAATTTAAAGGCCTAATTCATTAAATTACACAAACCCAATTTCGCAATTTAATTACCTAAAGTGCATTACATGATTAATCACCCAAATCAATATTTCTAAAACACCAAATTAGTCCAATTAATCATGTTCATTATCATCATCACATGTCCAACACATAAATGAAAAAATCAAACCCATTACATGCTTTAAAGCTCTCGGCCAAAGGAGGGATTTTGTGTCCGATTTGGTTTCAATCCAATCGAACCCACAATCGACATCAAATCACCATCCTAAATGATTTCCATTACATCCAATGTTCAAAAATCAAAATACCAAGACATTAACGGCATCATCCAATTCGGCCAACATGATTAATTTGGGGATTTTATGTTCAATTCAAAATCCAATCCAATTCGATTCAAATTAACATCATCCTACATGATTCTAACTCATCCATGAATCAAAATCAAAAAATTCCAAATTACCAAAATCCAATTACATTCGGCCAAGGTATAATTTTTGGGGAAAATAATTCCAATCATTTTTCAACAAATTGGTCCAACCAAAATGCAATTAGACATGTTATAAGCATACTCAAACAATCAATTTATTCAAATCATGCTCAACACAAATTTACCCAAATTTTAAGCCCTACAATTTTCATGCTTGAACCTATAGCTCTGATACCATTGTTAGGTTTATATCTAGGTCCCAAGATCAAACAAGATATGAAATCATGTGTGAATACATCAAAGGAGGTAGCGGAATACTCACATCGATCGGTTGAGACGATTTGAAGACGAATGAAGCCACTTTGCTCACTGCCAATGACGCCCACTGCTGGCAGTTCACTGCCCTCCAAAACAGAATTTTGAGCTGGGAAAATGAGCTCCAAGATTGCGTCAAACGAATCCCGACTCATGGGTGAACCTCCCTACCAGCTTCGCATATCTCATAGTGTGCTAGCACTTGCGGTTTTTGCCATAAAAACCCAACTCTTGCCTCCCTCATGCTCACGGTTTTTAGTGTGAAACCAGTGAGTGTTTTTGCCCAAATGGGCGTGAGCCATAGAGAAAGATGGAGAGATAAAATGTGTGTAAAGTTGTGTAATTGTATGGTAAAACCTTTTCCAAAAGGTTTATATATTTTTCCATAAAATATATAAAGCATTTACCAAATAATAAATCAAATAAATAAAATGGTAAATACTCCCACCAACTTTCACTATTTCAACCACACACATCAACTATTCATTGTCACTTTAATAAAGTGATGAAGTCTTTCAATCAATCAATCACATCAATCAATCACATCACTCAAAGTGACATTTGATTTGACGCTTGATGTGACGAATGATTTGACGCTTGATGTGACTTGCGTTGCCGCACTCGAATTCGAAATACGAATGCACTCGCAATCACACTCGGGCTCGGGTTCGCTAATTCCAAATTAACGATTTTTCCGTCGCGTCATAATTAAGTGATTACGCCTAGCGAATTCACTATTCACGTCGCTAACGAATTAATTCTAAATTAATTCGTTCGCCCGAATTAAAATCTAATTTTAATTCCGCGTCGAAATCTAATTTCATTTAATATATCGAATATATTAATTTACCGATTAATTCCAAATTAATCATTATCTCTCTCTAGACGATATTTTATCCTAGATAAAATATCTCCGTAATTAATCCTAGATTAATTTTCTCTCTACTATATAATCCCAGATTATTTAAGAGTGCGAGTTATACGTCATCGGTGGATTATCGGGAAGCGACCCATGAGATCCCCGGATATGTTGGCAGTAAATACGGTCGTCGGAGTATCCGAATCACGTACGTACCAAGTACTACGTTCTACCGATTTACGAGACAAGGTCGACTACAAGCAAAGCACCAAGTCTTCCCAATTCTCCGGACATATTCTTATAGGAATATTTAAGATCTATATCAGGCGTAGTCTACTAAGTATTGTGTATATCGGTCCAGTATCGATAGTCACGTGCTAGGGCTGGGGCTGGATAAGTGTCTGCCCCGTCCGAAGCACATGTCGGATGTCTGGTAACTAGTCTCTATAATCGGATATGCATGACCTAGTCATAATATCCCGATGGTTGCGCAACACTTAAGAGCACTAATACCGTATCCTGCGTGACATCATCTCCACAATGACTGGAGTGATACTTCCGTTTTGACATCACACCCAATACTCTACGATTCTCAATATACCCAGCATTGGCGTACACAGAACCGGTTAGAGTCCTAGACGACCTCAACTAAAGTATATTGATTGTCGTAAGCATTAGCTGTGTAAGTCTCAGGTTAAGACCAAATACACCTACCCTAATGTCGGACTCCCATAGACACATAGTCATAATACCAATGGGATTCCGAGGGGTCTATCCAGAGCGAAGCTGTTTCCCGTACCATCGGTGAAACACAACCTCCTATCGCACTTGCATGAGTATCCAATACCCAAATATATGAGAACTATGCTGTTGTGCCCTCACAACGCGCACAAGTGCAATACTAGCCTATTCCGCATTATCTATGTCCTGTCTGATAATACTCCGGCTAGGGATATTTAATGATTAATCCTTCGTGGACTGATACTGTCTCATATCATTCTCAATCCAGGAACTAATCATATGGACCTTTCTTCATTTATATATCTATGGTGATCTAATCACAAACATGAGAGTGCAATTTCCTTGTCACATAGTTAATTTGTACAACAACACCATGATTTGTACAAATAGTGACGCTATGGGCCATATTATCCAACAAGCAGCCCACTGTCGAGCTCCCAAGGGCAGTTCATTTTTGTCTTTGTTGCATCTCTCCGATCAATGTGAGTTATTCCGCCGCACCTCCTTGATGTGTATTCAACTCGTTTATGCTTGATAAATGAACCTTGGGACTTGATTGAAACTCAACAATGGTATCTTGAGCCAATTGGGCATAAAACGAAATTAGGGTCGTAGCCAAAATTTGGGGCTTTTTGATTTAAGCATGTTTTTGACAAATGTTTGTTTAAGTATGCTTGTATATGGATAACATAGAGTTATATGTAATCAATTTGATGAAAAATTAATTGGATTGATTTTCCCCATTTTGCTTTGCATGGCCGAATTTGGTTAGCTCCCTAATGTCTTGGATTTTTGATTTTTTGTTCATTGGATGACTTGGAAATCATTAGGGGATGTTGATTTTATATTTTATTGGATTCAATTGGATTAGATTTGAATTTGGACACAAAATCCCCATTTGGCCGAGACTTTAGCATGTATATTTGAGTTTGATTTTGATCAAATTATGTTGGACATGATTCCATGATGTTAAGCATGATTAATTGGACAAATTTGGTGTTTTGGAAACTTTGATTTGGGTAATTAATAATCTTATGCACTTTGTTTAATTGAATTGTAAAATTGGATTTTGTAATTTAATTAAATTGGGCCTTAAATTGAATTTGGGCTTTTAAAGTTGTTATGGGCTTATTGGGCTTTGTTGTACAAAGTTGGGTTTAGGCAAAATTGGTTGGATCCAATTAGGCCCAAAACCGCATCCAAAAGGCCCAAATGCGACTAATGAACCTTTAACGTTTAATTGAGCCTAATTGGCCTAAATTAATTTCTGGGCTTATGGGGTAACTCCCGGATTGGATTTTGGTTATTCGGTTTGACCCGAGTTGACCAAAAGTCCACGCCTTGAAGAAATTAATTAAAAGCCCATTGGACTTGAATTAAATTAATATTGGATATTAATCGGGCTTTGAGATCCGTAACGATTAAATTCAGAATTTAAGTCGTAAAGGTTTATTTAATAAAGTGTAATATTTAATTTGAAATTAAATAATGAATTAGTATTAAATACAAATTGAATTGGATTTAATTTTGTAGTTTAATTTAATTCAAGAATTCGTACTTTGAGTACTTATTCGCAATACGAGTTTGACTCGAACAAAATCAAATCGTTATTTGAACATTGGATGATCACTAATTATCAGATTAATTAATTGGATTAGATTGATTGATAACATGCTTGTATGAATACATGGTTGTGATGCATGAATAATGTATATAGGATGGATATTAGTCGGGTGGGGCAATTTTGGAAATTGTAATAAATTTGATTTATTAATTGGACCTGCGAGTCCAGCCTTATCTCCTATTTCTTTGTATTCTCTTCTCACCTATTCCCCTCAATGTAAATGAGGTTTCTTTAGAAGTGTAGTGTAACGGGTAGAAGTAAATACAAGTGCTAGCTTGAGAGAGAATGCGAGAGATTTGATCTAGGATCAATGTAAAGTATCCATCCGCATATCATTATTATTTTATTTCATATGCACTTTATTATGTGTTTAGAATGTATGTTTAAGGGTGTATGATGATGAGACCTTAACAAAGATAATAAATTGGTTGCCAATTTGCACGCGAAAAACCCTCGCTAAATATTAAGAGTATTTCCTTCAATTGAGTGATTCTCACTCAAGATCCGAGACGGCATTGGTTTGTTGGCCAAAGTCAAGGCCTCTGTCTGTCAAAGATGTGTTTGAATCACGAAGGCTTTGTTCCATATTGGTGTCTTGTCCAAGTTGTGGTTTGTTGGCCAAAGTCAAGACCACTTCTTGTCCATCGACATTGATTACGAAGCTTTCCATGGTCAATGGGTCGCGCTTGACTGAGATCACTAAGTTTGTTGTGCCAAAGCCAAGGCTTAGTTGATTCAGAGGAAAAATGTTAGGTAATACATTGGATGTATTGGCATATATAAGATATATGTTTCGGACTTGGAAGTCCCCCTACCGGATCTAGGAATTGGATTGGATCCAATCGATCTTAGAGATCTACCTAGTTAATTATCATATAATTTGTTGGCCAAAGTCAAGATTGTGTGATATTTAATGGGATCCTAGCCCACTAGGAAACACGGTTTCCCGAGTACTTGACAGAGGGTTAGAGGCTCGCCGAAAAATAGTGGGAGGCAAGAATTGAATTTGCAATACTCGTTCAATTACACGCCACACGCACAGTTGCTTCCATTATCTCTGATTCTGCTTGGCATTGGCCCCCTTCTAGGTGTGCTGCCCTTGTTGATTTGGCTCAGTCCCATCTTCCGTCTCCTTCTAGTTTGAGGGAGGATGTGCTAGTTTGGGAGGATGATAGGAGTGGGAGATTTTCTGTGGATAGTTCCTCGAATGCCATGCGGACTAGGGGAACCTTGATGCATTGGTCTCGAGTTGTTTGGTTCCGGAAGGCTATTCCCCGCCATTCCTTTCTTCTTTGGATGTCTATTCAGGGAGGCCTTTGTACTCAGGATAGTTTGATGAGGTTTGGCATCTCTACTTGCTCGCGTTGTACTCTCTGTGGTTGTTCAAGTGAGGATATTGATCATCTTTTTTTCCAGTGTCTTTTCTCTTCGAGGGTCTGGTCGTCTGTTCTGGCTATGTGTGGGTTAGACTGGATACGCCGGGATTGGCGTCAGACTGTTGAGTGGTTATGTCAGTTCACCGATGCTTCTTTATGTCACCTATTAGTTCGTCTGTCCTTTGCAGCGTCAGTCTACCATATTTGGAGGGAGAGGAATGCTCGCACTCATGATATGCCTCTTCGGCCTGTTTCTACTCTTCTATTTGATATTGTTTTTATGTTCAGAATCGTGCTAGCTTTTTACGCAAGGTGAACCATCTTATGACAATAAATGGCTTCACCTTTCGTGGCACTTGCCCGATGACATCTTTTGTTGATCTTTTCTTGTAGCCTTTCGGCTTTTCTTCTAGGAGGGCTTGTCCTCTCTAGTTGCCTGGGGTATGCCCATTTGCTCTTTGTATAGTTTTCTTTTGGTTATAATACTTACCTTATCAAAAAAAAAATTATTTCGTCGTTAGATTAAATGTTAGTTGGACTAATATTTAAATTATTGTTTTAATTAACAGATGGATTATATTAATCAATATATTTGAATTAATTAATTTCAGTTTACAGTTGATTTTATAATTGGATTATAGTAATCAATGTAATTGAGGTTAATTAATTTAAATTATATTTGATTATATAGTTGGACTATTATAATCATTATAATAAATAGTACCACAAATCGTTGATTAAATAGTTGGACTATTAGAATCAAGATATAAATGAAAGATTAGTGTTTAAAACATAATCCTGGGTGAAAATGTATTTAAACGACTTTAATTTTCAAGTTTGGAATAAATTTCAGGATGGTCCTGGAAAAAATAATAAGTTATTTTATTTGATAATATAATATATTAAGCCTAAGCCTGGAGTTAAGCAAATAAGTGGAACATGATATTTGGAATATTCATGTAATAATAACTTTAGTGTTTAATCCACTATACTTGTCATAAAGACTCATTGATTTCTTTATCAGAACTAAAGATTAGATTCTTAAAGTATGATATTGAAATTGAAGGATCTACATAAATCTATACTTAGATTTTAGAAGTAAATAAATTGTAATAATTAACTCTTGGAGGGTTAATGACTATTCTCAATGAGAAAAGTCAAAGTTTGCAAGAAGGCGGCAAGTAGCGCAAGGCGCACCTTACTTCGATATTCCAGAATGCCAAGGCTTGGCCAAAGGCTTCTGGAAGTATGGAAAAATGCCAAAGGTAAAATCATTATAGTCTTCTAGGAAGATAAAAGGAAATATCCCAAGAAGGAATTGAAGACGAGCAAGGCTCTGACTTCAAAAATGATTGTCATAATTATGTTCACAACTAGTATTAAAATTAGATTTTAGATACTTAGTGTGGTACATAAAATATATGTATTGATGTTCAGAATCTGTTTTGAACAGGATACTGACATCATTAGAGGTTTATCTGCGAATTGGAAACGGGACGATTGTCGCTGTTTTAACCGTAGATACCTAAGTTTATGAACTACCCTTTGGGTATGTACCTAAATTTGGAAACTGTTATAATGTAACTAGTTTGACTAGAAACATTATCTCTATATCGCGTATAACCCGCTGCGGGTGTACCTTTATATTCTAGAACACTAAAGTGTTTTATTATATAAAGATAATATTGAGATAAACACATTAGATGTGAATAACAGAATTTATATTTTGAATATAAATAATATCTCAAATATATATATAATGACATATAAATAGCTCAAACTGATTTGATCAATTAAGAAACTAAATGTGGCATAGTTGTCAGGGACACTATTAAACAAGAATCGTATATCCACACTTTCGAAAAGTGGGTATTAGGACTAATTTGATTTCAATCAAATAAAGTCTACGAATCTAGTTTATTGGGCAAAGTGCCTGAAACACTATTTACTTGGTAAAAGTGTCAGTGCCGCCGATCTGTTAGTCCTAGTTCATATTGAAGCAAGTGGGCCCATGTCTAGCTGGGCTAGATGTGGATATGAATATTTCGTGACCTTAACGGATGTGGCATCGCGTATGGTTATGTGTTTCTTTTGAAACACAAATCGGAAACTTTCAACTTTCGACACGAAATAGACAAACAGATCGGCTAAAGTATGAAACCGTCACGGTAAGACCGAAATGGAAAATACTTAAGCAATAAGTTTCTAGTATACTTGAAAGAGTATAGTATTATTTCAAATGAGGACTCCTCCCGGAACACATCAGTTTGACGGTGTGTCCGAATAGGATCAACCGAATTTTGTTAGACATAATAAGGTTAATCACGAGTCGCTATGAGCTACCATTTCCTTCAACGGATAAGCTTAAAACAGTGCAAGAACTTATTTAGAATAAGGTTCCATAATATCTGTTTGACAGATAACATATTAGATATAAACATGAAAGAAACCGGGTTTCACATTCCTGAAACTTTGGGTATGCTGGGCATATGTTTGGATGATACCAACACTAAAACCCAATTGGATAAGTGCCAATTATAGGTTATCCTAGGGATACCATAAGTATTGTACTTATACATCTCACCAGAGAACAATTAGATTGTTGCTCACCATGCGGTTTTCCTGAGAAGGAATACTGATATGCAGTGGTAAAGTGGAGGATAGTATAACTCGATGAAAATCGGAGTAATACTGTTCAAGACACCGAATCCTTAATGGAACACAAATAGTTCATCAAGGATGAAACTATTACCATTAATCTTCGAATACACAAGAACCACGTGAGTCGGAGAGATTCAGAAAACAACCTGGGGTATGGGTTTCTGATCTCACCTCGAAAAGATGTCAATCTTTTTAGGTATACCAACTGACTACGTATGAGGAAGTGATACAAGGTATCGACTCCCTATTATGGCAAAGTGCCATGTATCCGAAATGGACTCCATGTATATCAACAAGTTTAGATACTAGTTGATGTACCGCAAAGCATTGTGCCTACTGGTACTTTATAACTCTTCAAGGAAGACGTACATGGATGGCAATAAACAAACGTGTAAAGCTAGGCTTTTAACGGAAAGGTATCGTTATCAACATTATGTTGATTTCAGTTTAACCT
The DNA here is from genome assembly GCA_019454045.1 of Zanthoxylum bungeanum. Lineage (NCBI taxonomy): Eukaryota > Viridiplantae > Streptophyta > Magnoliopsida > Sapindales > Rutaceae > Zanthoxylum > Zanthoxylum bungeanum. The sequence continues at coordinate 90,948 of SKCR01049649.1, read as the reverse complement.
TTTAACTGTTGCCATGATGAATCATTTTAATAATGCTTGCTAAAGCTGCATGTTTCATTTATGAAATATGACAGCTGGATGGAAAAATCTCTTTCCTGAAAAAGAAACCAGTTGGAGGATGTTTACAACATCCTGTCGGTTTTGTCATACCATAACTAGAAAACAAGGTTTGCGGGTTATTCGATCCATGTTTGGATTGAGGCAAGCATATGTTCTTGGAATTATCATTTTGATGTAATCATAATGGTTTATGATTTAATTCAAAACGAAAAGGATTCTTGTGTATATAAGGAGGTTAGTGGGAGAGCACTGACAGTGGATGTCCTATAGATAATGATAATACGTCATTTCTTGGAAATGAAATTCCCAAAATAACAATCGTAGAAAGCTTGGCTTTCGAGAAAATTCTCAATAGAATTCTTGGGAGAAAACAACCTTTATTCAAGGAATAAAGATCTTCTAGGAAAGATTTAAAGTTGTTGAAACTCTCGAGAAATCGTACATTGAAAAATGTACCTGACGTGGTGTCTCATACGCTTTGAGCATATGAAGTCACAAACAGGCCAATCCGTGTGATAGCCACTGGATTGATATTAAGAACATCCGTTAGTATCTGAGAGATCTAAGGATGTTGTCTTAGGCTATGGAGAAGGAGAACTTGAAGTGACTGGGATCACTGTAGCAAGTTTCCTATAACCGATAAAGACGACTAAAAGTCGCAAACGGTACTATACAGTTTGAATAACGATACAGTAAGCTGGAAATCTTCCAAGCAAGATACTGTTACCGAATAAACAACAAATGCAGGTTAATTGCAGCAGCTGAGGCAGCAATAGAAGCCTTCTGGGTCAATAAGCAAATCTAATTAGATTAGATATAGTTCTGTTAGCAGCCGAGCTAGGCGTCAACGCAGGCTAAAGAATTAATGGTCTCATCAACGATCCAGATACATACTTCGATATTCATCTGATTCGTTCGGATCATACATCCTGGCGATGTGATGATCGAATAAATCGCATCAAGATGATAATCATACAAATCCGCTGACGAAAGCATTTCTCAGCAATTTGAGCCAACCGTACATAGTTCGGGTGTAAGAGACTCGAATGACTGGCTATAGGCCAAGTGGGAGATTGTTGGACAATTATGACCAATAGCGTCACTATTTGTACAGATCACGGTGTTGTTGTACAAATTAACTATGTGACAAAAGAGATTGCACTCTTATCATTTGTGATTAGATCACCTAGATATATAAATGATGAGAGGTCCCTATGATTTGTTCTTGGACAGAGAACTATATGAGACAGTATCAGTCGACGAAGGATTAATCATTAAATATCCCTAGTCAGAGTATTATCGAGATTGGACATCGGTAATACGTAAAAGACTAGTATTGCACTTGTGCGCGTTTGTGAGGGCACAACGACATAGTTCTCATATATTTGGGTATATGATACTCATTCAAGTATAATAGGAGGTTGTGTTTTACCGATGGTACGGGAAACAGCTTCGCTCTGGATAGACCCCCCCCCCCCCCGCGGAATCCATTGGTAGTATGACTTTGTGTCTATGGGAGTCTGCAATCAGGGTATGTTTATTTGGTCTTAACCTGAGACTTGCACCGCTAATACATACGACAATCAATATACTTTGGTTGAGGTCGTCCAGGGCTTTAACCTGTTCTGTGTATGCCAATACTGGGTATATTGAGAATCGTAGTGTGTGTGGGTGTGAAGTAAACGGAAGTATCACTCCAGTCATATGGAGATGATGGTCACGTAGAATACGGTACTGGTTCTCTTAAGTACTGCAGTCATCGGGATAATATGACTAGGTCATAGTTATCCGATATAGAGACTAGTTACCGACATCCGACATGTGCTTAGTACGGGGCAGACACAATTCCAGCCTAGGCCTAGCACATGATCATCTGATACTGGATCGAAATACGCAATACCACGTATACTACACCTGATATAGATCGCTTATTCCTGTAAGCATGGTTCGAGATAATTGGGTAGGCATGGTTCTTTGCTAGAAGCCAACCTTGTCTTGTGAATCGGTGTAATGTAAACGTAGTACGAGGTATACGTGTTCGGATAGTCCGACGACCCGATTTACTGCCAACATATCCGGAGATCTCATGGGCCGCTCCCCGAAGATTCACTGATGACGTATAACTCGCACTTTAATTAATCTGGGATGAATTTAATGAGAGAGAAAATTAATCTGGGATTAATTACAGAGATATTTTATCTGGGATAAAATATCAATTTAGAGAGAGAACGATTAATTTGGACTTAATCGATAAAATAATATATTTGATATATTATACGAAATTGGATTTCGAGAAGGAATTAAAAATAGATTTTAATTCGGGAGAGCGAATTAATTTAGAATTAATTGTTAGCGACGTGAATAGTGATTTCGCTAGGCGTAATCATTTAATTACGACGCAACAGAAAATTCATTAATTTGGAATTAGCGAACCCGAGCCCGGGATTATTTGCAAGCGCGCATTCGCATTTCGAATTCGAGTGCGGCACACAAGTCAAATCAAGCGTCAAATCATTAGTCACATCAAGCGTCAAATCACATGTCACTTTGAGTGATGTGACATTTGAGTGATTGATGTGAGTAGATGTGAGGGGTGATTGACAAGCATTTAATGCTTGCCTTTTGAAATTAAAAAAAAAGGTAAATGGTTTATTAATTTTGGAAAATATATAAACCTAATACATTTTTTTTATTTCACATCTTCTCTCTCTCCCTTTTACGGTTTAGGGCTTTTGAGCCAAAAACTTCTTCTTCCTCTCTCACGGTCTCAAGACCGATTCTCCTTCTTGTTCTGGTTCACGACCAGCAAATACATGGAGAAGCAAAGATTTTGTTGCAAGATCTATGTGCTAGCACACTCATGGAGGAATACAAAGGTGATAGGGTAGTGTTTCCATGAGCAAGGAATCACCTTGTGAAGCTTGGAGCTTGGAGTTTCCATAGAGGATCACCATGGCCGAATAGAATAGAAGATGAAAAACAGCACCCACACCGCGCAGCCCCTACCACGAGTAGCCTACTGCCGAGCTCTCAATGGCAGTTGTTTTTGTTTGTTGCATCTCTACCGATCAATGTGAGTTATTCTGCACCTCATTTGATGTGTATTCAACTCGTTTATGCTTGATAAATGATCCTTGGGACTTGATTGAAACTCAACACCCACTGCGTGTCATCCCCATCACTTCTTCTTCATCACAGCTGGAGAAGTCTTCCCAGAAATTCTGCCCCCATTATGTCTCATCTTCACTGTTACTACCCCAATTTCCAAGGCAATAGGCTTGGTGGTCAAAGGATTCGAGGAGGACAAGGCTTTCGGTAGGCCGGAGTTTATCATATAGGTTGATGGGGGGACAAAGTGGTAATTTGGTGGGGGATTTTGGTGTGTGTTGGGGCGTTCTATTTCAGGGTCGGGTATCTTTTTGGAGTCTATAAGGTCATGGATTTCATGGTGGAGGCGGGCACAATTATTAGTGTCGTGGCCTTTCTATTGGTGGAAGTGACAGTATTGGCTCAGATTGAGATGTGGTGGTGGAGGGTTGGGAAGTGGTTTGGTCTCCAGGGGTTTTAGAAGTCCTTGTCTTTTTAATTTCTCCAACACCTTAGACAAGGGCCTCCCTATGTTGGAGAATCTCCGATTCCGGATGGCAGCAATCTCCACAGAAACAGGTTTGGTACCTGATGTTCCCCAATAGGCCTCCTACTTAGGCCATAAAACTTCATGTTCTCTGCTTCTTCTTCTTCAATATCCATGACAGTTTCCCTCAACTGTCGGAAGTCATTGATCATGGAGGTCATCCTCCTCAGTTTCCCATAGATGGAGGGCTTGGTGCCCTTAATAATCATCTTAATTTGGTCATTCTCTGAGGGCCGAGTCTGCATCTTTAGGAGCTGGCTTCGCCGGCGGTCTACATACTCTTTGAAGCTTTCCTCCGGCTTCTGCTTAGTGTTCTCCAAATCTCGGAGTGACAAATCAATTTCTATATCTGTAACATATTGCTTCAGAAAAGCATCAGCCAGTTCCCTCCAATCTTCCCTAATATTCTTCTCAAGGTTGTGATACCAAACTACTAGTGCTCCCTCAAGTGACATCCCAAACATTTTCTGCACTTGACGCTTGGATAAACCCACTGAGCTCATAACTGAAACATACTGACGAAGATGGACCCTCGGATCCCCATTCCCGTTGAACTTAACCATATCCGGCATCTTGAACTGAGTTGGCAACTGTTCTTCGAAGGTCATTGCCTCATAATCTAACAACTCTTCATGTTTACCCTTCATTTTACGTGTAACTGTTTCAACCTGATCCCGAAGCTTCTGAAATTCTGCCTGAGACCCACACTCTGCCTGTTGTATACTCTGCCATGTCGTCATCAAAAGCGGGCTAACAACTCTTCATGTTTACCCCTCATTTTACGTGTAACTGTTTCAACCTGATCCCGAAGCTTCTGAAATTCTGCCTGAGACCCAATCACTCTGCCTGTTGTATACTCTGCCATGTCATCATCAAAAGCGGGGATATCATCCCCAACCCATTCGGAGGCTCCTCGCGCCTCGCATTCTCAGAATTTCCCCCAGCATGGGGTACAACCATACCAGCCACAACAGTATTCAAGGCTTGCAACTGTTCAGTAATTTTGGCGAGACCGTTTTCCAACTGATCTATCCGGGATACCTCGTTATCGGATGTTGAGGTGATTCCTCCACCCTGAGTTGTAGGTGTTGGAATATAGATTATTCTCATGTCTGTTGAAATTGTTGACATAATTCACAGTCTCTTCTTGTTGGTTTGTCTCTGGTGCTCCTCCATATGGTGAACTTGTGGATCCAATATTGCCTTGCATTGTAACATCTCGCCCTGAGCTAGGATGCTACCGGCAAGAGACAGGCTAATCCTGCCTCCATAAGCCTCAGACTTTGACGAAATTTTGACATGACCTCTACCAAAAGTCATGTAACTTGGATCAAGTCTAGCACCTCAATACAACCTATAGGGCCCGACACTAATAATATACACTAATAATCAATAAACTCAAGACTTAACATGATTGGGCTTCATGTCCGAAAATAAGTATAAACAAAACTTTTACAACTAAACTTGTACAGACTTAAACACTTTACAACTAGACTTATAAATGACCCTTATACGCCCAAGACCTGGTGACTGGCTGACTGCAACTTTATTATTCGGCTCTTCAAGCTCTGAAGACTGTGATCGACCGATCTGGTCACCAACCTGAAAAACTCAAACATTGTTGGGTAGTGAGTCATAAGACTCAATAAGTAACTATGCTCATTCCTTGAGTGCCAAACCTAAACTGTCTTTGTAAATCACACATAATTTCAAATTCCGAGTTAACTATAAAACTCTTATCTATGTTCAAACATTACCACTTTGTTACTAATTTCCTTTCTGAATCACACACACAATTGCATCTTGTTTCTACTTACACTTTAAACATCTATAATATAGTCATAAGGTTCCCTAATTCCATTTACTGAGTCAAGTCCTGTTACGTTTCCGCTGCGTTACTCTGATATCTTTCCACTTTCTTACTTTCTATTTGCTAGTCTGGTTTGATTATTTATTATACTTATCTTTATTTTATTCATTGAAATATCATCAAATCGTATTTATAAAACATTCTTTCTATTAAACATCCAACGAACTAGTATTAACCATATAAACAAGTGTATGAAACCATACAATCATATGTTACCATCTTATAAATTGTTCATTCTATGTAAACATATAATACACGCAAGCATCAATCATAAACACATAAATGTAATCATTCTATCATGCTTCAATGTCAACTATATGCATCTCATATGTTAACCAGGATGTAAGATTTATATGCACAACCTATAAGCTACACTGAACTTTGATTATGCCATACTTTAGAAAAATAAAAACTTTCCTAAAAACTCTTTTCTGAAAACTTTTTCTAAAAACTCTCTATAAATACTCTTTTTTGAAACTTTGTTTGAAATTCTCTTTATAAAACTTGTTTTTTTCTGAAAACATGCTTTCTGGTTTCTGGAAACTGTGTCTAAAATGTGTTTTCTGAAAACTATTTACTAAAATCTGACTTTGGAAACATCCTTTTTCTAAAAGCTCTTTCTGAAAGCTATAATTGAAAACTGAAAAACTGTTTCTAAATTTCTGTTTCTGAAATCTTGTATTGAAAAGCTGAAATCTGAAAACTGAAAAATGCTCTACGTCCAGGAAAACGACTCAACTTGATGTGTCCGGAACATCTCGACCGGGTCTCTGAAACTGATGACGACCAGGAAAACGACTCAACTGGGCGTCTCTGAAACTGGTGGTGCCCTATGCCCAGAAAAATGACTCAACTGAACGTAGAGCTCTATGTCCAGGAAAACGACTCAACTGAACATAGCCACCACTAGAGTCCATGTACACGAACCTAAGTCGCCATCCCGACTCTCTACATGTGCACATGTTCTCTGTATTCGTCAATTCCAACTCTGTAATAGTTACATACTGGGGTGAGGTTTTACCTCATGCCCTGAAAAACATAAAACCATGCTTTAAATCTCAAAACTATAAGAACATTTTATGAAATACATTTTACTCAAAAGCATTAGAAGCTTTTCTTTAAAACTCTTTTTAATTCCAAAATAATTCTTAATTTAAACTCATTTTATGAAAATCATAATGCACAGATATGCATATGCATTTTCTCTACTCTATCCTCGTTACGCTTTCTCTCTAACCATCTTATGTCTTATATGTTTATGTTATTTTTAGTATGCTTAATATGCACCATACATGCTCATTTACATTATAAATCTGTTACAACTTAACAAATACATACAATCTAATATGCACCTTATTACACACATAACCTCATATATGTTTGCTCAATCAAATAGGCTTTACGTGTATATATTTCAAATTCATCACAACATACTTAACCTCACATTTGTAATCTATAAACATTACTAGACAAACATTTCAAACATAGATTCACACACACATATGAAAGCTAGATTCTAATCATATTTATATTCATTTACTATCATACGCAATTCTAATTAAATGTATACATCATATCTTTTTCTTCTCTTCAAATCATTTAAAATTACTTAGAGGTTTACAGTATTCATAAAATATCTATTCATTTGCTCGTATAATTATGCTCTCTAAACCATACATCACATATCAATACTTTTATCACATGCCCAATTACCTATACTTTTATGCTAACTCATCATTTCATACCCTCGCAAATTTCCAAGCTTATGTTTATATTTAACCATACACATCCTTGCTTACATAAATACTCTTAATTTTTATCATCTCTTATGCATTATTCCTACTAAAGTTAACGTGTAAAGACATTAACCACTTATTTATGTTTATCCTTTTTCGATTACATAATGTACTACTATGCTAGTCGACATGTATATTCAACTTGCATTTCAACTTTCGTTTCAATCCATACTTCATAAGGTATTCAATTATTCTCAACATTAAATCTAAATTCTTTCCTTTACTTGTAGCTTACTAACATCAAACTTACAAATATGCTCGGTATTTACTTAAAAAAAAATATTTATTATTACTTCTACAAATATTAAACTTTTGCTCAAGATCCCTCCCATCCACAAAAATACAACCCTAAGACTTTCCAACACCGTATTCGGCCATTACCAAAATCATTAATAAATCTAATACATCCATCAATTTGATACATAATCCATATCATATCCTTTCACAAATTCAAATACATTTTCAACAACCGAGTCTATTTAGTTATTAATCGTAATATCTCATTATCATTCTAATTTTCAAATTTCATATTTACAATACAACATCTTATTATCCTAGCCTACTTATTAAAGTAGCCAATTTACTCTTCTAACAAACTTAATTCATGTTTCTATTATTCTAATTTCCAAGTTCAGTTACATGGGTATATAACTAATCAATTTTCCCCCCAATTTTCTAGTCTAGAGTTTACTTTAATTTTCCCTAAATTCCCAAATTTCTAAGGTTTACTGCCGTTTTTTTTTCATTAATCAAAATAATTTCTTTAATCTTAAAATTTCTTCCAATTTCTTACTAAATTATAAATCTAAAGCATTTTTTTTAACATAATCTAAATCATTATCTAACTCAATTTCAAAATTTATTCCAAAACCCAAATAACCAAAGCAAACAAATTCAAGGTAATCCTGAACATAATATACTTACTGCATTCATGATTAAATCAAAGTCTCCAATTACTTGAAACCCTCTTTTTCTTCTTCTCTCTCAGCTTTTCTTCCTCTTTTCCTCTGCTTCACGACTTCTGCTTTCTTTTCCTCTTTCATTCTCGGCCTATGTTTTCTTTTCTTTTCTATTATTTTTTTCCGCCTCTCTTTCTCCCTCGTCCTTCCTTCTCCCTCTCGATTCCGCTCTCTGTTCTTTCTTGTTTTCTCCCTCTCTCTAATCTGCGTGTGTGGTGTGTATATACAAAACACACGGTGTGTTTTCATAAATTAACTTGTGTATGCATTAAATATCTAGGTGTTTTAAATGTGTGTGTGTTGTCAATGAATATGTGTCTGTATGCATCCCACGTGTGTGTGGGGGAAAAATCTAGGATCTTCTATATTTATTATTTTTACTAATTTGGTAAATTCTGGGTTTAATCCAATAAAGATTACTATTAATTTCGTGAAAATGTTCCCATTTTATAATAAAAATTGCCCCCGCGTTCGGACACGGCCTCACTTGCGAAAAAAAATTAAAATTCGTGCCAATATTCTAAATTAACCCGGGATGTTACATGCATGCTAAGAGTCTCCAAAAATTTGCATATCTGATCCAGATTGACATTCATTACTGTGTTAACTCTAACTTCATAAATTCCGGCAATTCTTTGGATCATACTCCTTTCTATTGGCCACAAAGAATTGTTGTTGGCCATTTCTTCAATTATGTCTCAGGTCTGATCTTCCTCCTTTTCCATTAGCGCTTCTCCAGCAGCAGCATCTATTGTGGTTCTCATTATTCCAGAAAGTCCATTATAGAAGGTTTGGACTTGCAGCCATTTTGCAATCTCATAGTTAGGACATTTTCTGAGCAAATCCTTGTACCTTTCCCAAGTTCACAGAGGGTTTCTGAGTCATGTTGCACAAAGGATGTGATGTCATTTCTCAGCTTTACAGTTCTGGCTAGTGGAAAGTACTTTGCAAGGAATTTTGTGGCTAGAGTATTCCAAGTTGTGATGGAACCTGCTGATAATGAATGTAGCCAAGCTTTAGCTTTGTCTTTCAAGGAATATGGAAAAACACGCAGTCGCATTGTTTATTCAGCCGTCGGTTGTAGTTGAAAGTGCCGCAAACTTCTAGGAAGTTGCTGATGTGGGCATTAGGATCTTCAGTTGCATTCCCCCTGAACTGAACTGACTGTTGTATCATCTTAATGCATGTTTTGATGTCACATGCATTTGCTGGTAAGGGAGATACAGGAAATGAAGCCGTTAACTACCGGAATGGTTCTGTCTCGAATGGGAATTGGTGGTGCAACTTCCAAAGGTTCAGGTTCCATTTTGATCAGTGCTTCTTGGCCTTCTCGCCTTTCACTTCTTAACTGTCTGATGGTTCTTTCAATCTCTGGGTCAAGCGGTCGGATTTCAAAGCTTCTGGTTCGTCTCATATAGTGTTTGAGAACCTGAAACACAAGAAAATAGAAATAAAAAATAAAAAATTTAGACACAAGTAAAAGTATCTAACCTCAAAATTAACAGTGAAAGATAAATAAGTCTCCGACAACGGCGCTAAGAACTTGACTGGCGTAATCGCACGCGTATAACGCAAGTGCACGTATAGTTCAAGTAGTATAAATGTATCGATCCCACGAGGACTTAATACCTAAGCTATTAATTTATGAAGTCAAATTTTTACGAGTATCTAATAGATTGGTTGTTTGATTGGATGGTGACTTTAAACAGAAAACGAGTAAATAAAATAGCGCGAAAGTGAGTTAAAGGAAAATTCAATATTATAAAACTATCTAGGGTTGTGAATCCATCCAATATCTTTTAAAGATGAAGTGGTTAGCTCATGTTTGGGCAAATATTGGTTTACTAACCTGGAACACGAAATTATGCAAACGCCTATGTCGATGGTCAGATGCAAATACTCGCTGCAACCCAATTAATCATATATCTATGTTAACCAGGTTACCTGAATTCATTAAGATTAAGTTCCAATTATGGCTACCCCCGCCCGATAGGTATATGTCTATCCTGGAAGGAAATCTATTAAGGGTTATCTATCCTTAAGAAGATCGTGAGCTATTAAGTCTAAGACTGAAAGCTAAAATTTCTTTGTCAATTTTATTTTAAGTTTACCACATCAATCTTATTAATGTCCAGTTAACAAGAAATATTAAACTTAAGACTTAATAAATAAACCTTTATATTACCCAAGACACAAAATGACCCATATAAACTGATGATATTGGAATTCATCACAACCCCAGATAACAGATTTAGTTACGACACATATCTAAAACTAGTAAAAGCTTAAAAAAATAAATGACAAAAATTAAATTCTTGGAAATTAGAAAGGTAAAAATACAATAAAAGAAAATACTGGGGGTTAGATGATCCACTTTTATTACTTCTATTTAGATATCTCCCTTATTATAATATATTAACTTAAGCATGACATTACCAACCGACCATATAGGCGGTATCATGATTAAGTCAAATTTATGATTAATTCCAACCAACCATAAAGGCGCTATCTAATTTAGTCAGGTTAAAATCAATTTATTTAAGTCCAACCGACCATAAAGGCGATATCCCATTAAGTCAGGTTTTAAATAGTTTATATATTATAATTAAGGGAGATTAATCTAAATATTAGTAATAAAATCTTAACCTTTAACCCCAGCAGAGTGGATTTTCCTCCTCATGCTAAATAGTAAAATAAAAACTGGAAAGTAAAGAAAAGAAAGTGCTATTGCGAAAAGTAAATAAAATTAAATACAGAAAGATGTAAATAAACAAGCAAGATACAATCTTCTTAGTATTCTTAAGGAATTACTTAGAAGAAAGTATGAGTTTACAACTGAAATCGGCCTGAATTTATAGGCATCCATGGGACACACGCGTCGTGACGCGTGCAACCTTTCACGTCGCGACGCGCCGTTGATTTGCGCCACGTGGCGCACGGCTTCCAGAGATGAGGACATGTGGTGTCGGCAGAATTATTAGCTGAATTATTGGTTGGGCATCCCTACGGGTAAGGGTGTGCGTGTCGCGACACTAATGTTAGCATGACATAAGCAATGATGTGTTTCAATGATGAGCGTCGACAGCTTGTGATGTTGGACAATTATAACCCATAGCGTCGCTATTTGTAAAAGACATTGTGGTTTTTGTACAAATTAACTATGTGAAAATGGAAATTATATTTTATCATTTTGTAATTTGATTACTTAAATATATAAATGATAAAAGTCCTTATGATTAGTTCCGATTATAAGATATGAGACAATATCAATCCATAAAGGTTTAATCATTAAATATCCCTAGTCGTAGTATTATCGAGACTGAACATCGATAATGCGGAATAGACTAGTATTGCACGTGTGCGTGTTATGGAAGCGTAACATCATAGTTCTCATATATTTAAGTATTGGATACTTATGCAAGTGTGATAGAGGTTGTGTTTATCATGGTACGGAAACAGTTTCGCTCTGGATAGACCCCTCGGAATCCCATTGGTAGTATGACTATGTGTCTATGGGAATCCGAATCAAGGTAGGTGTATTTGGTATTAACCTGAGACTTGCATCGCTAATACTTGCGAAAATCAGTATACTTTGGTTTTGGTCGTCCGGGGCATAAAAACAGGTTCTGTGTACGCTTCTTCTGGGTTTATTGAGAATCGTAGTGTATTGGGTGTGATGTCAAGATGGAAGTATCACTTCAGTCATATGAAGATGATGATCACGCAGGGATACAGAACTGGTACTCTAATGTGTTGCAACCATCGGGATAATATGACAAGGTCATGATTATCCGATTAAAGAGACTAGTTTCTTTTGATCTGATTTATGCTTCGTACGGGGCAGGCAATATTCCAGGCCAATGCCTTGCATGTGACATCCGATACTGGATCGAAATAAACATGTCTACTACTAGTTTTAAAAATTGGATTTTTGATTCTGGTTGTGGTACTCATATATTTACTGATGTGCAGGATCTGCAGATTAGCATAGACTGGCCTTAGGAGAGATTGACCTTCAAATTGGAAATGGGACACGAGTCGCCATTTTGGCCGTTGGCACTTATGTTTTGGAACTGCCCTCGGGGTATGTACTTAAACTTACAGACTGTTATTATGTACCTAGTTTGACTAGGAATATTATTTCTGTATCTATGTGTAGGCACTGTATTTTTGCATATAAGTCTCGATGATGAGTCTCACATTGACAATCTACCTCTTTAAGTTATGGAAGTCGCGGGAAACGGACGTCGGAAGGGTAAAGTCAGAAATTGATATCTTGTTGGACTAAATTCGTTTGCTTAGCTGTGGGTTCGCTCGTTGGACCTATGTTTTAAACTTATCTTTAGCCCAAAACCCCCACAAGTCACACACCAAGCCCATACATCACCCAAACCATACACCAAGCCCACCAAAACAAACCAACCACACGCCCAAATCACCCTAAGTCACGCCCATCACCTTCCAAAATAAAAAAATCACACATTAAACACATGCTAAAATCAAGACAAATCACCTTCCCAAATTAAAAGATTCAAATCAAATCTCCTCAAACACTTTCATAATTCAACTAAATCACATCCCTAATCAAAAGAGAAGAAATCAAATCAAATTAAATCACATCCCTAATTAAAGAGATTTTTCCTTATAGCACACTAATTAGAAGATATCCCCATAATTACATAAAATCTTTTCCCTATTCGCATAAGGATAACCCCAACATTTGCCTATAAAAAGAAGCCTAAACCAAACCTTAGAGGCCCGGGCTCATTCACGCCCGATCACTCAAAAGAACTCCCCTATAAACCCTCACCATCCGAGCACACTGTAGCCCCTTAATACCCTGACCTTCAACGTAAAAACCCTTAATTCAGCCCTCAAACTCACACATAATAACAGCCCTCACAGCAGCCAACTCACACGCCAATAACAGCCTTCACAGCAGCCCTAATCCACGCCTAATAACACCCCCACACAGCTCTTAAATCACCACAAAAACAGCCCTCTGAAACCTCTAATATTACCGTGAAAATAGCCTGAAACAGCCCATGAACTGCACTTAAAACACCAAAACTGCACTATCCATCACCGAAACTGCATTGTCCAGAAATTGCCCAACAAAAACTACCTAAAACCGCAAGTAATCACTTAAAAAACTGTGACCAGAAACAGTCGCAAAACAGCAGCCCAAACAGCGAAACAATGAAAGAAAACGTTGAACCAGTGAACCGGAGGAGTTGCAGAGCATCAAACCTTCCGACAACCGCGTAGCGCACTTCCGCGAGACGACTTAAGAGGTTAGACCTGAGGGCACCTTTTTTTATTTATTCTCCTTTATTTTTATTTATTTTCTACTTTATTTCGCATGAGTATTATGGATTGATGCATGATATGACTTTCGGATGAATGGAATATGTGTTCTCTCTTGCGGTATATCAGATGGAAACCCAGACGTAAATTCCGTAGTCGAATCCGAATGGACGATAGTGCGGTCTGTACTTGGGAAACAACTCCACGTACCACTCGAGAGACACACATATTTCGTTTCATCTAACCTTGTGTTTGAGCATGATTTAGTCGTTAGTATGTTATTTATTTTTTAAGCATGATTTAGTCGTTAGTATGTTTTTTATTTATGCATGATTTAGTTATTTGATTTCGCATTAGGAATTTAATTTACGTTTATGTTTAGGTCGTTATTTTTTTTTGTGTTTGATAATTCAATATGCTCATGAGATTATTGTGTGTCATCGTGTGTTTGTCGTTATGGTGACTTACTTTTAAAGCATGCAAACTTAGATATAGGATTTATTTTTATGAATGCGAACTAGATCTAGATTATTCTTGAATATATTGTTGTGTTGATTTGGTTAAGTTATTGCACAAATTATGTCATTACAAGTGGCATAAGTAAGGGACCATTCTGAACCCAACAGTTTGAGGTCTTCCCTTGCGAGGGGTGAGTGCGGCCTTAAATCATTTTCACAGTTCACACCAGGTGGCAACTTCTTTATTCTCCGGTTTAATCCCCCGCGGGCTATTCCGTACTCCCGACTAGGCCGTGAGCCTAAAACAGCGTCGTTGATTTCTGTGTCCTACAATCTGGCGACTCCAATGGGGATAGAGAATCGGCCCCGAAATAATATCTTGTAGTGTTTGTGATTTGTGCTTTAGTTAATCGTATCTACCGTGGTTTGAAAAGGGTTTAATCAAAGGCACTATTAGGGCTAGGTAATGGTTTGGTGTCTTTCTTCATTCACTACCTTTCTATAAGGAAAAGCTGTGAAGACACCTAGATAATCATTACCCGCAGCTCACTGTGACAGACTAATTTGGAGGACTTTGTATTTATTCCTGTCACCAAGGCGATAAGAGCCTAAGAGGCTTGGGTATATAAGAGAGTTCGCTCCACCCTCTCTATTGGGAATCTTCAATAGGAAATCCATTTGACAGTCAATCACGCATCATAACTCATTGGCACGTACGTTAAGGTATAAAAAAGGTGCGCTCACTTGGTCGCTCGAACCCTTGAGTGAGGAGTCCTAGTAATGAGCAATCCTTTGTCAGCGGGGGCCTTTGTCTATACCTCTATAAACCCGCATATTAACTATAGTTGTAAGACCAATAGAAACTATCCCTTTATACTTGCATTTAGGACCGTCCTCATTTGGATTCAGTTGGACTTGTTGTCATGAGGTATGGGCTTGTTGGGCCATTTAAACTGGGATAAGTCCATGCTTTATGGAAATTGGGCCAAAAGCTTCTAAAATACCGATGGACCACTTTATGTTTAGGCCCCTTATCATTTGAAGTTGTTTAGCCATGTTATCGCAAAAGTGTAAACCTGTTGGGCCTTTTCAACTAGGACAAGTTTGCACCGTGCAATAGTATGATTGAATGCTTTAAAATGATAATGGGCCGACTTATACATTCCATGCATCGCAGGCATACATGCTGACTCAGGGTTTTAAAAAGACATCATAGATATCCATTGGGTTAGGGAAAGGGAAGACTCATCAAAAAGCCGTTAGCAAACATGAGCGAATCAGTTAACGAGGGATCTCGTATGGATCAACTGGAAGCTAATCTCACTAAGGTTACCGAGCAACTGCAAGCTTTGACCACTGCTATGACTAATATGGTTGTGCCCCGCGCTGCGGGAGGCTCTGAGAATGAGAGGCGTGAGGGCCCTCTGAGTGGGTTGAATGATGATGTCCCGTCTTGATGATGACATGGCTGAGTATGCCGCAGGAAGGATAGTCGGGCCTCAGACCAAATTGCAGAACTATGCGATCAGGTGGAATCGGTTACCTACAAGCTGAAGGTAAGCATGAGGATTTGTTGGATTATGAGGTGATGACTTTTGAGGAGCAGCTGCCAGCTCAATTCAAAATGCCTGACATAGCCAAGTTTAATGGGAACGGAGATCCGAGGGTCCATCCCGACAATATGTTTCTGTAATGAGTTCTGTGGACCTTTCGCAGCGTCAGGTTCAGAAGCCTTTCTAAAACAATATGTCACGGATTTGGAGATCGACTTATCGCTTCACGACTTGGAGAATACCAAGCAGAAGCTGAAGGAGAGTTTCAAGGATTATGTGGACCGCTGGAGAAGCCAGCTTCTGAAAATGCAGACTCGGCCCTCGGATAAGGACCAGATTAAAATGATCATCAAGGGTACCAAGCCCTTTATCTATGGCAAGCTGAGGAGGATGCCTCCATGATTACTGATTTTCGACAGTTGATGGAGATTGTCATTGATATCAAGGAAGAAGAAGCGGAGAATATGAAGTTTTATGGCTTGAACATGAGGACTATTGGAGGACCATAGGGAGCCAAGCCTATTTTTTCTGAGATTGCTGCCATCAAGAACTGGCATTTCTCCAACTTAGGTAGACCTTTGTCTAAAGTGCTTGAGAAGTTAGCAAGGCAAGGACTCCTAAAACCCTTAAAGGCTAAACCACTTCCAAATCCCCCACCACTATACCTCAACATGAACCGTTATTACCATTTCCACCAGTAAAATGGCCACGACACTAATAGTTGTGCACGCCTCCGATATGAAACCCAGGACCTCATAGACTCCCACAAAATACCTGACCCTAAGAAAGAACAACCCCAACACACACCGAAACCCCTACCAAATTATCACTATGTCCCACCGCCTACCTATATGATAAGCTCTGGCCTACCCGAGAGCCTTATCCTCAAGTCCTTTGGCCACCAAGCCTTTTACCTGGGGATTTAGGATAACAATAGTGAGGATGAAACATTACATGAGAATAATTTCTGGGAAGACTTCTCCAGTATTGATGAAGAGGAGGTGAGAGGAATGACACGCAGCGGGCGTTTCTACAGTGATACTGCAGAGAAAGGTAAAGAAGTGTTGGCAGAAGGTATTGAAGTGACAGAGAATGAGGATAATCCTGAGGGAGATGTAGTGTTGCGTCAGTTGAAGAAGACACGAGCACATCTAAGTATTTGGGAGTTGTTGTGTACATCGCAAGAGCACATGCGTGCCATGGTTGAGGCCTTGAGCAAGATAAGAGTATCAGAAGATGCCAACCCTACGATGTTTGTGGGATCGGTGTAGGCACTGCATTTTTTCATATAAGTCCCGATGATGAGTCTCGTACGGAGGCACAACTCTTTAGGTTGCGTAAGTCACGGGAAATGAATGTCGGAAGGGGAAATTCAGAATAAGTATGTCATCGGATTCAATTCACATGTTCACTGCTTTTGTTCGTGCTGTGTTCGTGAACTCGTTCGAATGTCAAGCAGATTGCGGATGTTCGTGTAGCGTTCGAATTGGCATTCGAACGGTGTCGATACTTCTGGTTTATTGCTAGCCTCACGCCTTAGAATTGGCGTTCGAATTGGCATTCGAACCATTATTGATGTACAAAAAGGAGAATTAACCATGAGGGTACAAGACCAAGAAGTAACAGTTAATGTTTTCAATGTCATGAATTTCCCAGATGATGAAAAGGAATGTTTTAGACTTGATGAAATACATAGTACCATTCAGAACTCTGATGAAAGGTAAAGTTCTACTGACAAACTTAAAGCATGTCAATTGCCTGTGGAGCCTGAAGATAAAGCGCATTGCGTACTGAAGAAGCCTATTCTTGCACTATGAGCAACAGAAGAGAAAAAATTCCACCAGCTCAACGAATTGGAGGAATTTCACATACAGCCTTTTGAGGATGCCAAATTGTACAAGGAAAAGGCAAGGAAAAGACATGATGAGAAGTTAGTGCGCATACAACTGAAACCAGGGCAGAAGGTACTGTTAAACAAATAAAGGGTGAAATTCTTCCAATGAAAGCCAAAATCACGGTGGTCAGGTCCATTTGTGATCACCAAAGTTTTACCAGATAGAGCCGTTGAGATACATGATCCTGACTCCAACAAAACTTTCAAGGTTAATAAAAACACGGTGAAGCACTACTGGGGAGAATCATTTGAGTGACGAAAAGAAATTGTCACACTTTCAGATCTAGCCTAACGTTCGAGAAGTCACGTCTAGCTGTCGACGTAAACTTAGCGCTCAGCAGGGAGGCAACCCATGCAATTTGTGTATATATTGTGATTTGGTGTGATTTCATTTTGTGTGTTTAGTTTTTGCAGGTTACGTCATTTCAGGATGGAAGAATTTCTCGCAAATCTTCACAAGCAATTTCATTCTCTCCCTCAAAAATCTCTGATGAAAGTCTACAAGCTCGCATGGAACGTATGAGGTTTCTGATGATCAAAGGTATTCCTACTGACATTCGTTGGATTATTGAAGCACGGGTCCGATTGGCAGGTGAGTCTTCTGACTCTTTTATTTCACATCTGTCTGGTTTAGGAAGAAGCACATATACTAAAAAGAGAAGAGCTAAAAGAATGTGTGTTTGTTATAAATGTGCTCGTATGTTTTGTGATACTCGTTGTCGTTCTTTAGGAATGGTGTCTGATAACCGCGAAGATAAGATTAATTTCATTACGGATGGCTTGAGTAATGAGTCTTTGGAAGATATATCTAATACTCTTGAGACGCATCCCAGTGGATATGTGTATCACAAAATTCGAGTGTTATATGCATAATTTCAAAAAGAAAGGCAACAGTTAAGTCTCGGGAATCTGACTCAAAAAGACCATGTTTGCCAATTTATAAGAAAATTGGATGAGAAGCTTGTCCCTGACACATAGACGTCAATCAAGCCGCTACATTTCTTGTATATATTATATCTCTTTGTCTTTTCCTGATAATTGTGATTTCTTTTGCTGTTTTCTTTTATTTTCTCCGACAGGATCCAGACCTTTTTGACAATCACGATTTATTTTACTGTTTAACTAATAATTGTCATTTGGCAGGAACTAGTGCTATTATTTTACTCACTATTTTCAGGTGTTATAAATTCAACTCATCATTGCGTTTTTGAAGACATCCAGAGTAAAACATGGAAGCCGCTTCAAGAAGACGAGTTGAAAACATCTGTGTGTTTTGCGGTACTAGTGTTGGTGTTAAGCCACAATACGCAGAAGCAGCACGGAATTGGGTCGAGTCTTAGCTGCAAGGAATATGCACTTAGTATATGGCGGAGGCAATCTTGGACTTATGGGGATCGTTTTAAAAGCTGTACAGGAAGGAGGCAGTCACGTTTTGGGAATCATCCCAACACCCTTGGCAGAGGTAAATTTTATTGAACCATCAAACGGAGAAGAGTTAATCGTGCCGGGTATGTCTGAATGATTGATAGAAATGATTAACCGTGCTGATGCTTTTATTGCTTTTTCAAGTGGCTTGGGTACATTGGAGGAAATTTTTACAGTGTTATCTTGGGCGAACCTAAACATACACCAGAAACCGCTTGGACTATACAACATTGAAGGATTTTATGATTTTCTTTGTGTGTTTCTTGATGATGCCCGGAGAAATGGGTTCGTGTCAAAACCTTTAAAAGAACTCATCTTCACTACCAGAACTGCTCTCCGGATCTAATTGAGCAAATCATAGCCTATGAACCAAAATTGACCCTATCATTTCAAAGATAAATTGGTCCAAGACGATCGTGGTAAAAGGCGTCGGATTAATCTGGATCTTAACCTTTAACTTTTTCGTGTAGAATTGTAGCTAACCAGGTACTATCTTCTAAACTCTTCTTCTACTGTTTAAGACATTGGGGACAATGTCTCATTTAGGTTTGGGAGAGGAAATTAGTTGATTAGTATATTATTTTAGTTGTGTGTTTGTTTTTATTTTTAGTCCAAAATTTTTCAAAAATATAAAAAAAATTGAAATATTTTAAAAAATTATAAAATTATAAATTATTTTGGTTTTTGTTTTTATTTTCACTAAAAAGGTGAAATTGGTAAGAGATAGCTGGGTAAGGAGTTCCACTCCTGAGACGTATCTCAAACCTAATTCGGAACAAATTAATTTTTGTTTATTTCCTTTTGAATTATGTAATT
Source organism: Zanthoxylum bungeanum (assembly GCA_019454045.1). NCBI lineage: Eukaryota > Viridiplantae > Streptophyta > Magnoliopsida > Sapindales > Rutaceae > Zanthoxylum > Zanthoxylum bungeanum. The sequence continues at coordinate 71,176 of SKCR01049649.1, read as the reverse complement.
TGTGAATTCTCCATAATACTGACTAAAATGGATCTTCATATGTTCAGTTGGTAGGTATTATCAACATGCATGGTAACATACAGACATAAGTTATAATTGAAAAGTTTGTAATATTCAGTGCTCTAGTTTAATTGGAGGCAGCATCTCAAAAAGTGATGGAGTAAAAAAAAAGTTTGAGGTCCGATTTATTAAGTCCGTATGGGTGTTTTAACAACTAGTGCTCTAAAGCTAACTGGTTTGGGAGTCACTGGCCCAAAACTCGCTACATTGATCAAGGATGTTGCAAAAAAATACACTACAAGAAATTACAGTTTTAACGACGGAATTTAGCGATGGAATATTCCGTTTCAAAATTTAACGACGGAATTGAGACGTAATTGAAACGGACAATGAAATTAGGAACGCAATTTAGCGACAAAAAATTCAATCTCTAAATTAGAGACGGAAATGAAAATCCGTCGCTAATAAGAGACAGATTACTATTCCGTCGCTAATTTTGTTTAGAAACAGAATTTTTCCGTCGATAATCCGTCGCTAATTAGAAACGGAATTTCAATTCCGTCGCTAATTTTAAATTTTATTTTTATTTTAAATTTTTTTTGTTAATTAAAAACAGAATTGTTCCTTCGCTATTAGAAACGGAATTGAAATTCCGTCGCTAATCTTAATTTTAATTTTTTATTTTAAATTTTTTGTTAATTAGAAACGAAATTGTTCCGTCGCTAATTAGAAACGGAATTGAATTCCGTCTCTAATCTTAAATTTTTATTTTTATTTTTATTTTTTTTGTAATTAGAAACGGAATTGTTCCGTCGCTAATTAGAAACCGAATTGAAATTCCGTAGCTAATTAGAAACGGAATTGAAATTTAGTTTCTAGTCTTAAATTTTAATTTTAATTTTTATATTTTGTTGTTGTTTAGAAATGGAATTTGTGCGTCGCTAATCCGTCGCTAATTAGAAACGGAATTTAAATTTCGTCTCTAATTAGAAACGTAATTAAAATTCCGTCGCTAATTAGAAACGGAATTGAAATTCCGTTTCTAATCTTAAATTTTTATTTTTATTTTAAATTTTGTTGTTGTTTAGAAACAGAATTTTTCCGTCGCTAATTAGAAAGAGAATTCAAATTCCGTCTCTAATTAGAAACGAAATTTCAATTCCGTAGCTAATTAGAAACGGAATTAATCTTAAATTTTTATTTTTATTTTAAATTTTTTTTTGTTCTTTAACAGTGGAATTGTAACTGCCCCGATATCTCCATCAGTTGCACCATCTCCTTCATGTAAGTATTCCTGAGTTTTTACGTATTTATGTGTGTCAGTATGTGTGGCCTTTTTTTATCGTGCCCATGAAATAATCTTTTGTAAGGCAATTGCACTGTCACATACTATCTCATCCATTGCTTGAACATGTCCAGTTAATACGCTCATCATGTTCATGACAGTTAAATTTGCTGCTGTCTATATTATTGCGACTACATTTATGCAAATTTTGTTCACCTGCGTGCTTGCTTTATTTGCAGCTTCAGCAGTTATTAAGAAACGAAATTTCAATTAGCGACGGAACAATTTTGTTTCTAATTAACAAAATAATTTAAAACAAAAATAAAAATTTAAGATTAGCGACGGAATTTCAATTCCGTTTCTAATTAGCGACGGAATTGGAATTCCGTTTCTAATTAGAAACGAAATTTCAATTCCATCGCTAATTTTAAAATTTATTTTTATTTTTATTTTTTTTGTTAATTAAAAACAGAATTGTTCCGTCGCTATTAGAAACGGAATTGAAATTCCGCTGTCAGTGCGCTCCCACTAACCCTCTTATATACACAAGAATCATTTCGTTTTGAATTAAATCATAAACTATTATGATTACATCAAAACGATAATTCCAGAAACCTAATGCTTGCTTCAACCCAAACATGGATCGAACAATCTGCAAACCTTGTTTGCTAGTTATGTCAAAACCGACAGGATGTTGTAAACATCCTCCAAAAGGTTTCCTTTTCAGGAAAGCGATTTTCCCATAAAGCTGTCATATTTCAAAAATGAAACATGCAGCGTTAGCAAACATTATCCAAATAGATTTACCGTGGCAACAGATAAAAGGTTGAATCGTAATCAACACAATGTTGATAACGATACCTTTCCGCTAAAAGCCTAGCTTTATATGTTGGTATGTTGCCTTCCATGTATGTCTTCCTTGAAGACTTATATAGTACCAATAGGCACAATGTCTTGCGGTACATCAACTAGTATCCAAACTTGTTGATTTACATGGAATCCATTTTGGACTCATGACACTTTGTCATAATTGGGAGTCGATACCTTGTATCACTTCCTCATACGCAGTCAGTTGGTATACCTCAATGAGATGGACATCTTTATGAGGTGAGATCAGAAACCCATACCCCAGGTTATTTTCTGACTCTCTCCGACATACGCGGTTCTTGTGTATTCGAAGGTTACTGGTAATAGTTCCATCCTTGATGAACTATTTTGTTCCATTAATATTCGGTGCCTAGAATAGTATTACTCCGATTTTCATCGAGTTTTACTATCCTCCCACTTACCACTGCATATCGGTATTCCTCTTAGGAAAACCGCATGGCGAGCAACAATTACATTGTTCTCTAGTGAGTTGTATAAGTACAATACTTTGGTATCCCTATGATAACTTACAATTAGCACTTATCCAATTTGGGTTCTAGTTTGGTATCATCCAAACATATGCCCAACATACCCAAATTTCAGGAATGAGAAACCCGGTTTTTTTCCCGTTCATATCTAATATGAAATCTGTCAAACAGATTTTTATGAAACCTTATTTTAAATCAGTTCTGCACTGTTTATTCTTATCCGTTGAAGGAAATGGTAGCTCAGAGCGACTCATGATTAACCTTATCATGTCCAACAAAATTCGATACTCAGTTCGGACACACCGTCAAACTGACGTGTTCTGGGAGGAGTTCTCATTTGAAATAATACTTTACTCTCTCAAGTATACTTGAAACTTATTGCTTAAGTATTTTCCATTACGGTCTCACCATGACGGTTTAATACTTTAGCCGATCTATTTGTCTATTTCGTGTCGAAACTTAAAAGTTTCTGATTTGTGTTCTTAAAAGAAACACATAACCATAACGCGATGCCACATCCGTAAAGGTCACGAAATATTCATATCCACATCTAGCCTAGCTAGACATGGGCCCACTTGCTTCACTATGAACTAGGGCTAACAGATCAGTGGCATTTACACTTTTACCAAGTAAATAGTGTTTTAGGCACTTTGCCCAATAAACTAGATTCATAGACTTTATTGAATAGATTCAATTTGTCCTAGTACCCACTCTTCAAAAGTACGGATATACGATTCTTGTTAATGTGTCCCAGACAACATTCCACTTTTAAGTTTCTCCTGATCAAATCAGTTTGAGCTATTTGTTTGTTATGTTATATGTTTGAGATTTTATTTATATTCAAAATATAAATTCTGTTATTCACATCTAATGTGTTTATCTCAATATCATCTTTATAAAATAAAACACTTTAGTGTTCTAGAATATAAAGGTTCACCCGCAGCGGGTTAAACACTGATATAAAGAAACATTTCTAGTCAAACTAGTTACATTATAACAGTTTCTAAATTTAGGTACTCAACCGAAGGTAGTTCCTAAACTTAGGTATCTACGGTTAAAACATCGATTTTCATCCCGTTTCCAATTCGCAGATATAAATCTCAATTGAAGTTAGTATCCTGTTCAAAACAGATTCTGAACATCAATACATATATTTTGTGTATCACATTAAGTATTTAAAATCTAATTTCAATACTAGTAATGAACATAATGTTGACAAACATATTTGAAGTCAGAGCATTGCTCGTCTTCAATTCCTTCATGTCTGCTTTGTCCAAACGGCAGTCACGCTTCCGCGATCCCGTTTGACACATTTAGGCAGACATTTTGGGATATGTCCTTTTATCTTCCCAGAAGATTATAATGATTTTGCCTTTGCCCTTTTCCATTTCCAAAAGCCTTTGGCCAAGCCTCAGGTTTCTATAAAATATCGAAGTAAGGTGCGCCTTGCGGTATTTGTCTAATTGCAAACTTTGACTTTGTCTCCTTGAGAATAGTCATTAACTCTCCAAGAGTTATTTTTTGCAATTTTAGTACTTCTAAAATCTAAGTATAGATTTATGAAGATCCTTCAATTTCTTTATCATACTTTAAGGATCTAATCCTTAGTTCTGATTCAGAAATTAAGGAGTCTACTGTGACAAGCTTAATGGATTAAGCACTAAAGTTATCATCACATTAATCTTCCAAAGATTATGCTCTACTATTTGCTTAACTCCGGGCTTATGCCTAATATGTTATTTTATCAAATAAAGTAACTTATTAGTTTCCAGGACCATCCTGAAATTTCGTTCCCAATTTGAAAATTAAACCATTTAAATACATTTTCCCTAGAATTATGCCTTAAATGTCAATCTTTCAATTGTATCATGATTTTAATAGTCTAAATATTTAATCAATGATTTAGGTACTATTAATTATAATGATTATTATAGTCCACCTATTTTAATCAACTATAATTAATTAAATCAAATATATTGATTATTATAATCCAATTATATAAACAACTATAAATGAATAGTTTGAATATAGTCCAACTATTAATTAAAACAACAATTTAAATATTAGTCCAACTAACATTTAATTTATTTGACGAATGATATTGTTTGAGCGCGAATGGCAAGTAATTAAACGAATATTGCAAATTCAATTATTGCCTCCCACTATTTTTCGGCGAGCCTCTAACCCTCTGTCGAGTACTCGGGAAACTATGTTTCCTAGCGGGTTAGGATCCCGTTAAATATCACACAATCTTGACTTTGGCCAACAAATTGTATGATAATTAACTAGGTAGATCTCTAAGATCGATTGGATCCAATCCAATTCCTAGATCCAGTAGGGGGACATCCAAGTCCGAAACATATATCTTATATATGCCAATACATCCAATGTATTACCTAACCTTTTTCCTCCGAATCAACTAAGCATTGGCTTTGGCACAACAAACTTAGTGATCCCAGTTAAGCGCGACCCATTGACCATGGAAAGCTTCGTAATCAATGTCGATGGACAAGAAGTGGTCTTGACTTTGGCCAACAAACCACAACTTGGACAAGACACTGATATGGAACAAAGCCTTAGTGATTCAAACACATCCTCGACGGACAAAGGCCTTGACTTTGGCTAACAAGCCAATCCCAGTCTCGGATCTTGAGTGAGAATCACTCAATGGAAGGAAAAACGCTTAATATTCTGTGAGGGTTTTTCGCGTGCAAATTGGCAACCAATTTATTATCTTTGTTAAGGTCTCATCATCATACACCCTTAAACATGCATTCTAAACACATAATAAAGCACGTATAATAAAATAATAATGATATGCGGATGGATACTTTACACATTGATCCTAGATCAAATCTCTCTCTTTTCTCTCTCCCGCTATCACATGTATTTACTTCTACCCGTTACACTACACTTCTAAAGAAACCTCATTTACATTGAGGGGAATAGGTGAGAAGAGAATACAAAGAATAAGGAGGTAATAAGGCTGGACACGCAGGTCCAATTAATAAATCAAATTTATTACAATTTCCAAAATTGCCCCACCCATCTAATATCCATCCGATATACATTATTCATGCATCACAACCATGTATTCACACAAGCATGTTATCAATCAATCTAATCAAATTAATTAATCTGAAAATTTCTTATCATCCAATGTTCAAACAACGATTTGATTTTGTTCGAGTCAAACTCGTTTTGCGAATAAGTACTCAAAGTACGAATTCTTGAATTAAATTAAAATACATAATTAAATCCAATTCAATATGCATTTAATTCTAATTCGCTTATTTAATTCCAAATTAAACCTTAGACTTTATTAATGAACTTTTACGACTTAAATTCCAAATTTAATCGTTACGGGTCTCAAAGCCCTATTAACGTCCAACGTCAATTTAATTAAAGTCCAATGGGCATTTAATTAATTTCTTAAGGCGTGGACTTTTGTCAACTCGGGTCAAACCGAATAACCAAAATCTAATCCGGGAATTACCCCATAAGCCCATAAATCAATTTAGGCCCATTATGCCCAATTAAACTTTAAAAGTCCATTAGTCGCATTTTGGCTTTATGGAGGCGGTTTTGGGCCTAATTGGATCCAACCAATTTTGCCTAAACCCAAATTTGTACAACAAAGCCCAATAAGCCCATTTACAACACAACAAGCCCAAATCCAATTTAAGCCCAATTTAATTAAACACAAAAATTCCAAATTTCATATTTAATTACCTAAAGTGTATTACATAATTAATTACCCAAATCAATATTTCCAAAACATTAATTTATACAATTAATCATGCACATTTTCATCATCACATGTCCAACACATTTTGATAAAATAAAACTCATTTCATGCTATTCAAAGTCTCGGCCAAAGGGGATTATTTTGTCAAAATCAAATTCAATCCAATTAAATTCAATTCAACATTAAATCAATATCCCCAAATGATTTCCAACTCATCCAATGAATCAAAAAACAAAATCACCAAGACATTTAGAGCTCCAATACTTTCGGCCAAGCTAAGTATTTTGAGGGAAAATTGTTCCAAACCATTTTCTTGAAATTGATCAAATCAAACTTCAATTAAACATGTTATAAGCATACTCAAACATCCAATTAATTCAAATCATGCTCAAAAACATTTTACCCAAATTTTAAGCCCTAAATTCGTTTCATGCTTTTAACAACGCTCTGATACCATTGTTGGAGTTCTACGGTCCCAAGGATCGAATCAAAAGCAAGAAAACATGTGTGAATAACAACGATGAAGTTGCGAAATACTTACATCGATCGGTTGAGCGACGTGGTAGGCAAAAAAAATTAATTTTCTGCCTTCTGTACCTCACGGCAGTGGCAGTGAGTTGCTCCTCCATTTTCTGTTTTTGAGCTCCTCGAACAAGCTCCAAGCTTCGTCAAACGATTCCCGGCTCATTGGTAGACTTCCCTATAACCTTCGCATGTCTTCGTAGTGTGCTAGCACTCCCGATTTTGCCACAAAATCGCGACTCTTGGCTTCCATTTGTCTCTCGGTTTTGAAAGAAAACCAGAAGGTTTTCACAGCCCCTTGGCGTGTGGAGAGAAGAAGAAAGAGAGGGGAGAGAGATGTGTGAGAGAGATGAAAGGTGTAATTGTGTTTTTGTTTTCTAAAAACAAATAAACATATACCAATTTTTCTCTTTCAAAAGTCAAGCCATAAATGGCTCCAACCACCAACATCAACTCATCAATCGATCAATCAAGAATAATGACTTGCGTCAATCACTCAAAGTGAAAGACATCCATCAATTGATTGACGAATGATGTGATGCTAGATGCGACTAGCGATTTGACGCTTGATTTGACTTGCGTGCCACACTCGAATTCGAAATGCAAATGCGCTCGCAAATAATCTCGGGCTCGGGTTCGGTAATTCCAAATTAACGAATTTTTCGTTGGGTCATAATTAAATATAATTTAATTAAATAATCATGCCTAGCATAATTACTATTCACGTCGCTAACGAATTAATTCTAAATTAATTCGTTCACCCGAATTAAAATCTAATTTTAATTCCGTGTCGAAATCCAATTTCTTTTAATATATCGAATATATTAATTTACCGATTAATTCCAAATTAATCGTTATCTCTCTTTAAATGATATTTTATCCCAGATAAAATATCTCTGTAATTAATCCCAGATTAATTTTCTCTCTTCTAATTAATCCCATATTAATTTAGAGTGCGAGTCATACGTCATCGGTGAGTCTTTGGGAAGCCACCCATGAGAGCCCCGGATATGTTGGCAGGAAATTCGGTCGTCGGACTATCCGAACACGTAAGTACCAAGTACTATGTTTTACCAATTTACAAGACAAGATTGGCCTCTAACAAAGCGCCATGCCTACCCAATTCTCCGGAAATATCCTTACAGGAATAAAGGATCAATATAAGGCGTAGTATACGTGGTATTACGTATTTCTGTCCAGTATCAGATGATCACGTGCTAGGCCTAGGGCTGGAATTGTGTCTGCCCCGTACGAAGCACATGTCAAATGTCTGGTGACTAGTCTCTATAATCGGATAAACCTGACCTTGTCATTTTATCCCGATAGCTTCAGCATTTAAGAGAACTAGTCCCGTATCCTACGTGACCATCATCTCCACTATGACTGGAGTGATACTTCCGTCTTGAAATCACACTCAACACACTACGATTCTCAATATACCCAGCATTGGTGTACACAGAACCTGTTAAAGTCCTGGACGACCGCAACCAAAGTATATTGATTGTCGCAAGTATTAGCGGTACAAGTCTCAGGTTAAAACCAAATACACCTACCCTGATTTCGAACTTCCATAGACACATAGTCATACTACCAATGGAATTCCGAGGGGGTCTATCCAGAGCGAAGCTGTTTCCATATCATCGGTAAAACACAACCTCCTATTACACTTGCATGAGTATCATATACCCAAATATATGAGATCTATGCTGTTATGCCCTCACAACGCGCACAAGTGCAATACTAGTCTTTTACGTATTTATCGATGTCCGATCTCGATAATACTCTGACTCGGGATATTTAATGATTTATCCTTCATGGATTGATACTGTCTCATATCATTCTCAATCTAGGAACAAATTATAAGGACCTCCTATCATTTATATATCTAGGTGATCTAATCACAAATGATAAGAGTGCAATCTCCTTTGTCACATAGTTAATTTGTACAACAACACCATGATCTGTACAAATAGTGACGCTATGGGTCATAATTGTCCAACAGGTTTATCCCAATGAACCATGAGTCTAGGGAGACTCATATATACGTGTAAGCATTTATAGTGGATAAACACTGAACGACTCACCGAAGATTCTTAATGGATGGTACACCAACGTCAATAAGAATCTTCTCGGGTTGAGTAGCATAGTGGTCCTTCGACTTGAGATACCACTGTAGATGTATGAGACATCCTCCACACTTAGATGGCAGTCACGTCACCGATCTATTTAGATCAGACCTCTGCCTATTCGTTGGGTGTGGACCGATCCTCAGGATATCCTGTGTGTATCAAGATAGGATCTGTCAGTTCTGTGTACAGAGCATAGGTAGTCCATATATGATTAGCAGTCTGTTAAATTTGTGGCCACAGTATACTTTAGAAGTAAGTTCCGAATGTTATTTAGAGATTGCTAATAAATACGTCGACGGGATAATACCTATAGAGATTTGACGTTTACATCTATATCTCTGGTATTATCCGGATACCTGTGATAGATGGATTATACGTATGCAATGACCTGGACCTGTATGATTCAGCTAGTTTATCTGTGGTCGTCAAAATTTACGGGTGGGTAAATTATGGACATGAAATTGGATTTTGTAACGGATATACCTGAATCTAGAGAGTCTCACTAATGAAATATACTCATAGAGCACTAGGGCAACTTTTATGAATAATGATGATTATTTATAAATCATTTAAACGTTAAACGAAATATACATGCGAAAGGGTCAAACCGCCGTTTCCTAATTAAAATGTGTTTTTATTTAATATATAATATTATTAAATACACATTAATAAATTATCAAATAAAGGTATTTGACATATATCATTAAAATATGTATTTGAGATATTTAAAGTAAATATAATACATGTATTTAAGATATTTGTATTTAATTAATTATGTAATTATTTAATTGTTAAATGATTAATATATTAAAATATAAATATCTCACCAAATGGTAAAGTTAGGAAATGATTATAAGTGTTTATTATTGACTTTAAAGTAAAGGAAATGGTAGTCAAATTGGATTTGACTTCCTTGGATATTTATTTTAAATTGTTTAAATTGAAATATTTTTTCCTTTATTTTTTATCAATTTTCGGCCATATACCTATATAAATATAATTGTTATATTTTTAATTTTCTTTTGTTGACTTGTTGAATTTTCATTAAAAATGTAATGATCAAATTGCAAGTTGATTAAAGTAAGCTTTAAATGAACAAATGAAAAATATCTAGATATTTTTTCTTACTACAATTTCGGCCAAGGGCTTGATTTGGGTGAGTATATATTGTTTTGTTTCATTTTTAGGGTTTAAGGATTCATAAGTCACAAAAATGAAACACAAAAGTAGTAGAGAGAAAATTTTGAAGAAAAAAAGGAAAAGCTTGGAAATCTTAAGGTTTTGTAAGTTTTCTTTCAAATCTTCCAACATGAAAAATGTTTCTAACATGCTTAGCTTCATCTTGGGTTGCTTTGATGTTGTCTCTCTACTTATAATTTATGTTTTCTTTGTTATGAACTTGAATGAAAGATGTGTGTATGTAAGTAGCCTTGAAATAGTTTCAAATGCTTACTTTGGTGACATAGAATTGTTCTAGAGTTATTTCAAAGTGGTGAGGCTTGATTGGTGAAGTATTGAATGGATTTAAGTGTTGGATTTTGTAAATTTGGTGAAATTAGACAATTTGATAAAATTGAAAAATTAGGGTTCATAACCCATTCCAAATTTGGGCTTTTCATATATGTGATGTATTATGGTATGAATATGATGCATGTAAAATTTTAGGTTGATTGGATTTGATCTTGGCTTGTTTTGAACAAAAAAGAACCAAATCGCAATTAATTGAAAATTTGTGGGTCTCTCGGTAATTTCAGAAAAATTGGGGATTTGTGTGAAATCTGATTTTGATGCATTAGATGTGTTGAAAAACATTTTAGAAATGATTTAGAATCATCCAAAATTATATTTGATAATTTTTGGGCTAAAATAATCAATTTACAAAATTTTGGGGCAATTCGGTAATTACAAAGAAATTTGATCTCTTGTGTAATTTTTCAGAATTTGATAATTGGATAATTAAATAAATAAGTTTATTTAATTGATCCGAGAAAAATTTTGAAATCGGAAAATTTTGATTTTCCACTATTCCGCTGCGTTACCGATATTCCCCCTTAAAACCCCAACAAAATGGTATCAGAGCAAGTCTCATTCTGGACACCCTGATATGATTAGCCCTTTAAATCTAGTGTTTGTTCTTTTCTTTACTTGATACATGCATGCTTTCATTTAATTTGATTAAATTTAAAGTGTATGACGCTTTATGGAATATCCCCGCTTAATAAGGTTTTAATGTAACTGGTATTTGGAATACTTGTTTCTTAGTCCGTCTTGTCAATAATGTTTATAAATATTTTTCGGTGACTACATCTGAGACCGTGCCTCTGCTGTGAGGGTGTAGCCGAAAGAGATTTATTTATGCCGGATGTATATTAGATACTAGATAAATTCAAGCGAAAGCGGAATCCTGAACTTGCCCTTGCTGTCAGGGTTACGCAAGTAACTTGAGTTTATCATTGACGAGTTTAACCTTGGTACGTCTCCTTGTGGGCCTGCCTTAGCAGCGACAATGAGAAACAACCAGGACCGGAACCTCGGAGTCACTATTTAGTGATTGACAAATGGGTTGTCTACCTGTGAATATACGTAGGCGAGACCGTGCCTCTGCTATGAGTCGAAATATATTCATGGTGTCCACTTCCCATTATGGAATTGGATTTAATTATTGAATTCTAATTTTTCCGTTGGGGATTACAGTATTACGTAAAATAGTGGGAGGCACTGCTAAGTTTAAAATATTCCTTAACTTAGGCAGTGTGTATTATTATGGAAATAGCCGCTTGTTTGTTTTCCTTAATCTATATTAGATAAAATTAAACCTTTAATTCACTGCACACATATTTTGATATGTTATCTGACTTGACTCTTGGTTGCAGTTATTTTAGAATAGGTTCTAGATACTACTAGACTATGATATTATTAGATTAGTCTTAACCATCGGGAACTATTGTTCCGATTTTCTTCAAAAATCAAGATGGTTAATGACTTAGTTTCTAAGTCATGATAGATAATCTAGATAGATATCCCTTTTAGGATATAATACTTTAGAGAGAATAGTTTTTTATGCAGTAAGAATTGACTTGAATTAGTTCATGTCTCGAGATTCTTGACTGGTATTAAGAAAGCCCCATTAGGTATTTGTTTATCTAGTAATGACGTTTCTTAGCTTTAATGACCTTTAGAGGCAATGTGTCTCACACAATTTGCTAATCAATTATTTACAATTATTGTGAATAGTTGAATGGAAATAGTAAAGCTAAAGAAAGGAGATGCGTATAGTTGTGTATAGAAAATATCGATTTTCACAATACTACAACTATAGGTATTGGATACCAGATCTCCCATCTAGTTATTTAAAAATATTAGTTAACGATTGTTTTGATATTTGATATCGGAACTAGCGACTATTGGATAGTTACTTGTTCTTTATAAACAATTGTTATATAATTTAAATATAACTAGTAGTGTCATTGGCGTAGAGATAAACATTAAGAAAAATTATTCGGTAAAATAAATAATTTAGATTGGTGCTTTATGAGTTTAATCACTTAAGCATTAGATGCTTATTCCGTATGGTAAAGGATGGTTTGATACAAGATCACACCACACATCCTTATCCATTTAATGAATATTGTATTCAGAAAGGTGATTAAAATCTCGTTTAACCAATGATTTGTCATTGGACCACCAGATTCATTAAACTGATACATTAGATGTATGTAGTTTTAATGAATTGTAATTGCTTAAGGTAGTTTTCTTTACTTCGTAACTTAGTTTATGAATTGTCATAACTTAGTTACGTGTTTCTAAAAGAACACATATTGAACGTCTTGAAATGATCAAGAACTTTCAATCTGTTCTGATGAAACCTAGGTTGAATATTTTTTACTTGTTCAAATATATTCAATCTGAAGTTTTGTGAGAACTCTATCATTAAAATTCATTACATGTCTTTGAACTGTTCAAATATATTTGATACGATCAAACATATGAATTTAAAGCAATTAGTTCTAAAGTTATTCAGTGAATATGATTCTTATTCAATATTATTCTTCCACGATTCCATCTTGATGAAATTGAGTAGTGGCAGCAGTCGAATCTTATATGATTTGATTCGTTTGATATTGAATGTTACCAAATTAGTTTCAATACTCTTGGGGATATGCTCCAGTAACACTAGTTCATCCTTTCAATTTAGGTTCCATTAATTTCCACAGTTGCATATATGATATGTATAGGTAGAAAATTCGAATCTTGAAAAGTTTGAGATTTGAATCTTTCTATTTATGTAATAGTTATATAATGGAAATTACTTACACCTCGGAGGTATAAGTAAAAGTTTATCATTTATTCTATTTTATAGAATATTGTATTCTATTTAATAAAATATCTTTCCTACGATCCTAAGTAATAAAATCATTTTATTACTTGGTGTGTAACATCATATGTTAATTATTATAAAAAGGACTTGACTTATTGAAGTCAAATGTGAGAATGATAAACTATAATTGGAACTACGTAATTAATAAGATGAAACAACCCTTATACATCTTCCGTACAAGTCCAATAGGATAACAAAATCATTTACGAGTATTTGATACTTAATGGTTTTGTTGTTTTCTTATTGAAGAAAATTATCCTATAACTTATCATGGAAGCGATATTTGATATCGATTCTGGAAGTTCACCATTGAACCATAGATCTAAGATTGTTCATAGCTTACTACGATCAACTTTTGAACTTGATTAAGCTTTCAATATGAATTAGTTCATGATATGTGCTAATTGTTTGCTCAGCGAAAGCAGTGTGAGCTTATTAAAGGTTTGACATTTTACAGTATGACAGTGAGAAAAGTTATACTCAATCTATTGTAGATTCTGAGGAAACTTGTCTCTAGTCACACTAATTGAACAATTAAAGATACATTGGTTAATGTTGATATTAAACTATACATTTTAGCTAAAGAATGCAAAATGGCATGTTTTGAATGACTTATTCAGATAAGAGATCAGTTGTGATTTCTTTGTTTGAAGAGTTCATTCTGGAATGGCCCTAGAGTTTGTGTTTTGCTGAGATCGTAGTTTAATGTGCTAGCTTATAGAGCCTATTGTAGACTCGGATAAGTCTTCTGGAAATCTGTATTCTCTATTTTTGATATCAGTCAGATTGTCCGATCTTGTCAAAGTATAGAGAATACATATGTGCTTGAAGGGTTAGTGGGAGCGTACAAATTACTTTCTAGTGTTATATATCCTAACAACATTATCATTATTATAGTAATAATGAGATGTCTGTAAGGTAAAAGATTTACCTAAGTCTTATTTACTCCGTGAAAGTAGTGGGAGTAGTCTCTGTTATATTGGATATAAAGTTTTATATATGATATAAAACTTGGAGACTTGTGAGATACTCCTATTAGTCGTGCATTAGATATGATCTAATAAACGACATAACTAGGTTATCTGTATGACAGTTAGTATAACTGTTGGACAGTTATTGTGTGTCTTATATAAAGTATTCATCTTTCATAAAGGATGATTCCTTTTTCGAAATAGATATTGATTAGAATATCTAATCAATCTTATGTATCATTTGATGATGACATAATAAATACTTTATAATGTACGATTGTAGATATCGATTTAATCGTAATTGTTACGAGTTATTTTGATATCTTATAGACCATAGGATGGATCTTGAAACACGTTCTTTGTGATCTTTGAGATATTAAGAACGAGTTTCTAATTCATGGAGAATACATTCTGCAACCAATAGGGTCATATTAGTTTTGAGACTAATTTTGACGTTAGACAGTCTACGTCATAAAGAGTCACAAAAGATGCAGTGGGAGTGTCACGAAAGATTCTACTATTTAGTGGAATTAGATGCAACTTATGAAGTATTGACTTATGAAGTTGCATAGTATTTTGGATTTGATCCCTAAATACTTGGACAACTCAGTAGTTGTAGCACAATATTGATGTAGCATCAGAGTTATATTAATGTATAATTTAGATTCTACAAAATATGAATGATGCTGACTATGGGAAACGATGGAGTTTGTTTGACAAACTCAATATGTAATAGCAGACCTACTTCTTGTTGCCAACCTCTTAAGTGTTAGGTGAGCTTTTGAGAGCCATGAGTATAATATACACATTGAGATGTGTATATGATATTGTGGATTGGCACTAGAGAAAGTGGGAGAAATTGTTGGGGTTGGTGCTCAGAGTGCCTATCTGGGCCATATTTATGTCCGACTCATGAATACGAACATCCCAATTTCCATAATATTACTTATTTATGGTTGCACCTCTTGTTTTTATATACGTATTCAATCTGATTACGATTAGATTGAAACTAAATGTTGTTTAGTGATATGTATATATTAGACAAAGACTCGATAATATATAATGCAGTACACAGTTACAAAGCTAGTTTGTAATTGACATCGGGAATTGTCACTGCTAAATGTATATTATCAAATATAGTTCCTGGTCAAGATTCACTAACACAGGTCGGTTAGTCAAATCTGTTGAGACCAGTACATGTCGTATATCGACACTTGGTCCGATGGTTTATCCCAATGAACCATGAGTCTAGGGAGACTCGTATAGACGTGTAGGTGTTTACAGTGGATAAACACTGAACGACTCACAGAAGATTCTTAATGGATGGTACACCAACGTCAATAAGAATCTTCTCGGGTTCAGTAGCATATTGGTCCTTCGACTTCAGATACCACTGTGGATGTATGAGAAATCCTCCACACTTAGATGGCAGTCACGTCACCGATCTATTTAGATCAGACCTCTGCCTGTTCATTGGGTGTGGACTGATCCTCAGGATATCCTTTGTGTATCAAGATAGAATTCATCAGTTCTGTGTACAGAACATAGGTAGTCCATATATGATTAGCAGTCTGTTAAATCTGTGGCCATAGTATACTTCGGAAGTAAGTTCCAAATGTTATTTAGAGATTGCTAATAGATACGTCGACGTGATAATACCTATAGAGATTTGACATTTACATCTATATCTCTGGTATTATCCGGATACCTGTGACAGAGGGATTATACGTATGCAATGACCTCGACCTGTATGATTCAGCTAGTTTATCTGTGGTCGTCATAATTTACGGGTGGGTAAATTATGGACACAAAATTAGATTTTTTGATGGATATACCTGAAACTAGAGAGTCTCACTAATGAAATATACTCTTAGAGCACTATGACAACTTTTATGAATAATGATGATTATTTATAAATCGTTTAAAAGTTTAACGAAATATACATGCGAACGGGCCGAACCATCGTTTAACGAAGTATTGAATGGATTAAAGTGTTGGATTTTGTAAATTTGGTGAAATTGGACAATTTGATGAAATTGAAAAATTAGGTTTCATAACCCACTCCAAATTTGGGGCTTTTCATATATGTGATGTATTATGGTATGAATATGATGCATGTAAAATTTTAGGTTGATTGAATTTGATCTTGGCTTGTTTTGAACAAAAAGGACCAAATCGTAATTAATTGAAAATTTGTGGGTCTCTCGGCAATTTCAGAAAAATTGACGATTTGTGTGAAATCTGATTTTGATGCATTAGATCTGTTGAAAATTTTTTTAGAAATGATTTAGAATCATCCAAAATTATATTTGAAAATTTTTGGCCAAAAATAATCAATTTACAAAGTTTTGGGGCAATTCGGTAATTACCAAGAATTTTGATCTCTTGTGTAATTTTTCAGAATTTGATAATTGGATAATTAAATAAATAAGTTTATTTAATTGATCCGAGAAAAATTTTGAAATCGGAAAATTTTGATTTTCCACTATTCCGCTGCGTTACCGATATTCCCCCTTAAAACCCCAACAAAAATACCCACAGAAGATAATCTTGCAGATTCTCTGACTAAAGGGCTGACTCAACAAAAGCATGATAGGCACACTAAAGAGTATGGTTTCCAGATTCATACTAGTTGGCTATAGTTCAAGTGGGAGATTGTAAATGATATGCCTTAGACCCAACTTATGGATGGGCTATATGTACATGTATTTGTAATATTTTTCATTAATTAATAAAATGGCAATCTTTATTATACGTGTCTTACATAAATTAAATGAATCATCAAACACTGTAATAAAGCCCTTGGAGTAATAAGATGATGGCTTCCACACCTTATGAGAATCATTACTCTCAAACGTTCCTAGTAATAGATTTGTGAATAATCTGGGCGTTCACAAAGCGGAGAGACTAGCATGATGATATGATCCGTCCTTAAGTGGGGTAGCTGATCTCATAGGATACTAGCGGAGATCCGTCCGCTTGGTGTATCACACGGATGCATGAGTTGCTCGTGTCCATCGAAATGACCACCGAAAGTTTTCACATGGAGTGTTTATCCCATGTGTCTGTGAGAACTTTCATGTAACGATTGTATGACTAGTCTTTAGACTTGAGGTCTTTACAATCTTATTTTTGGATCAAATAACTTTGACATTCTCCTTCCCCAGTTCAAAAGATCTGGTCATAAGGGTATGATTGGGTCATTTGTTGAAACACATGAAGTTTGTAAAGATACAATAGAGAATCGCCACTCTCTCGGATAATATTTTCTTATAAGAGTAGTATTCCAATACACGGGTTGATAATATTTCCTTCTCATTTGGGGGCCTTGGCATATTGCTAGATGTCAATCTTGGTCATTGAAATCGAACGACCATCTAATCGGAGGATAATTTATGTTCGATTAAATTATCACAATTCATTTCATGTCCAACTTGAAGGGAACCCAAAAGGTCACACACAACAAAGTCGAAATCAATGGTTAACAGTGCACAATACAAATTTAACAGCATATATGATTGCTATAGGAATTGTTCATAAATGGTTCAATATGTTTAATTATTGAACAGATCATTTATGAGGTTCCATATTGGCTTAGGGTTTAGTGAATGACGATAGGGGCACTTTGGGAATTAGAATTAATAAATAAATAAGCGCAGATGACGCTTCATTTTTTAATTTTATTTATTTGTTATTTGTTTTGAATTTCAATTCGGCCCAAACTCTTATTAGGGTTTTATAATCTCATTAAACCACTAAATTAAGATCCAATGGCTAAGATTAAATTAGCATTTATCCCACATCGAATTGTTAATTAATTTTGTTGTCTTTGGAGCACCTATATAAACCCAAAGAATTCTTTACAAATTTTTACACCAAAACCTTTCAGATCTTGGGTTTATATAAGTGAGCAACTCTAAAGTTTAAAGAGTAAGCCACTGATTTTGAGGATCCTTAAGTCTAATTGACTAGAGGAATCTCAAGTTAAAAGTTTTGAGGTATTTTCCTAGGCTGGCACCAAGGGCAAAATACCCGTGCACTCAAGGCGTAGTCTTGCCGTTGAGTTTGGCTTTGGTGTTTTCACCTTTGGAGGCCACACACTTGGGTGGCTTTTTGGAACGTAGAAGAGCTTGATGAGTTCGAGAAAAGCTTGTAGATTGGAGGGATGACTGAAGGAGTATTCGGTTCAAGTAAGTCTTTTCTTTCTTTATTTTAATTAAAGTTCTTGTAACATATAGTAACATGCCTAAGCTTGTAGAATATAAAAACAAATGGGTCTTGGGCAAAGAGATAACGGCATCATATTTTTTTTTTTAATTTTCCGCTGCGCACTCGCGACCGCTACCCAACACAAACTTGTAAAATCAATATACGGATTAAAATAAGCACCTAAGAAATGGCATAATAGTTTGACAAATAGATGTTTTCAAGTGATTTCAAAATCAATGAGTGTGATAAGTGTGTGTACACCAAATAAACTCAAAAATGATTTTTCATTGTGTGTCTTTATGTAGATGATATGTGGATCATTGGTAGTAATCATGAGATGATTCACTATACCAAGAAAGTGTTGACCAGCAAATTTGAAATGAAAGATTTAGGTGTGGCTGATGTGATCTTAGGAATTAAGATCTTTAGAACATCAAAATGATATATATTATCTCAAACTCACTATATTGAGAAGATTCTTAAGAAATATAATAAAGGAGATCTAAATGTGGCTAGAACTCCTATAGACCTAACTCTTCATTTATCAAACAATATTGGCTCAAGTGTATCACAATTAGAGTATTCAAGAATCATCTAAAGCCTGATGTATCTCACAAATTGCATACGACCTGATATAGCTCAAGCAGTAAATAGGCTTAGCAGATATACGAGCAATCCAGGACATAACCACTGGAAAGCCATACTAAGAGTTTTGAGGTATTTGAGAGAAACTTCAAAATATAATCTACATTATATGAGAAATCATGTTGTTCTAGAGGGATACAGCAATGCTAACTGGATATCTGATACAATGGATTCCAAATCTACGAGTGGATTTTTTTTCACACTTGGTGGTGCAGCCATGTCATGGAAATCCTCGAGCCAAACATGTATTGCCCGGTCTACTATGGAATATGAGTTCATAGCATTAGACAAAACATCGAAAGAAGTGGAATGGCTTCGAAATTTCTTTGAGGATATTTCGAATTGGCACAAACCGGTGCCAGAGATAAGCATACATTGGGATAATCAATCGGCTATTGGGAGAGCCCAAAATAAAATTTATAATGGTAAGTCTCGACACATACGTCGCAACAACTACTCTCAGGTTGCATAATATCGATCAATTATGTGAAATCAAAGGAAAACCTAGCGGATCCACTTACTAAAGGTTTCCCTAGAGAGCAAGTTGTGAAGTCATCGAGGGGAATGGGCTTGAAGCCTATAAATTAAGAATGGTCACTGTGGAAACCCAACCTATTTGACTGGAGATCCGAAGATCTAGGTTCAAAAGGGACAACTGAGACTTTATGCAATTCAAAACAAGCACTGTAGAGTTTTGTACTCTTTCCCATTCCGATAATGACACAGAGTGCTTTCTGTCAAGGCAAGGTTAAGCTAAGGCTTTTAATGATCAATATATTAGAAGATAAGTCCTAATGGGGGTAAAGGTATATTACCTCTTTAAAGTAGATCACCTATTTCAAGTAAGAAGTGAGGTCGTTTCCTGGGATTTTGGAGGATGACTTCCCTAAAGTACTTGATGAATTCATGACTCATGTTCATGGCTGAAATGAACACAACCGTAGAATGAGAAATGGTCGAAGTAAAGCTGTGTATTGGCAATTCTCATGGTTTACACCAACAGCAGAACAGTTCAAGACTTAGGGTCACTAGATTGCCAAGTAAATCCGATTGTCATGTTGGGTTCTCTAAGAACAATGCCAAGATCATTTAAGCATAAAAGAAGTGAATACTCGAAGTAGGAATGCAGAAAAATACTTACAACGATCGGTTGTGTGGACGTGTTGAGAAAAAAAATTTTGCTCCTTGAGACGTTCTCCAAGATCTTCTTTGATTGTATATTGAGTTCCAAGCTTGGTGAATGAGATTCCAAACTCAAGGGATGTTTCCCTATTACCTTTGAAGACTCATTTAAGTACTAGCTTAGGAAAATTTGGCTACAAAATTTTTCCTTTTGAAGAGAACAACTCTCGGCTTTTGGAGATGGAGAGGAAGAGAGTGCAATTTTCGGTGAATAGAGAAAAAAGATTGAAGAGTGTGTTAAGTGAAATTATTTTCCAAAATTAAAAGTCATATACCAAATACAACATTTGGTAATGTCACTCAACCTATCAAATAAAATAATGAAATGTGTATTACAAGTTACCATCAACTAATACTAACTTCCATCACCATAAAGGTAAGTAAAGTGACAAGTGATGTGACTTGTGGTTGGCCCTACTTGATTCAAAATCTGAGTTGCCCGCAAACACAGTCCGTGCTCGGGTTCGTTAATTTTGAATTAACGAATTTTCTGATGCGACGTAAATTAAACCAAATTTAATTAAATAATTATGCCTAACGAAATTACTATTAAAGTCGCTCGCGAATTAATTCTAAATTAATTCGTTCGCCCGAATTAAAATCCAATTTTAATTTCGTTTATGAAATCTAATTTCATTTAATATATCGAATATATTAATTTTATCGATTAATTCCAAATTAATTATTTTCTCTCTTCTATTCGAATTTTATCCCAGATAAATTCTCGTTGTAATTAATCCCATAAAAATTTTCTCTCTTTAATAATTAATCTTAGATTAATTCTGTTTGAGTCATACCGTCATCGGTAAATCTTCGGGAAGCGACCCATGAGATCCTTAGAAATGTTGGCAGTAAATCCATTCGTCGAACTATCCAAACTCGTGCGTACACCGTACCATGTTCTTACCGATTTGCAAGACATGGTTGGCTTCTAGCAAAGCACCGTGCCAACCCAATTCTCCATAGATATTCTTTAAGGAATATATAATCTTTATCAAGCGTCGTATACATAGTATTGCGTATTGCGATCCAGTATTCAATGTCACATGCAAGGCCTAGGGCTGAAATAGTGTCTGCCCCGTACGAAGCATATATCATATCACAAGCAACTGGTCTCAATAATCGGATAATCATGACCTTGTCATATTATCCCGATAGTTGCAACATAAAAGAGAACCAGTTCTGTATCCATGCATGATCATCATCTCTATATGACTGAAGTGATACTTATGTCTTGATATCACACCCAATACACTACAATTCTCAATAAACTTTGAAGAGGCGTACACAGAACCTGTTAAAGTCCCGGATGACCAAAACTAAAGCGTATTGATTGTCGCAAGTATTAGCGATGCAAGTCTCAGGTTAAGACCAAATACACCTACCCTGAATCGGATTCCCATAGACACATAGTTATATTGTTGGACAATTATGAACCATAGAGTCACTATTTGGACAGATCATTGTGTTGTTATACAAATTAAAAAGGAGATTGCACTCTTATCCTTTGTGATTAGATCACCTAGATGTAAAAATGATCGAAGGTCCCTATGATTTGTTCCTGGACGGAGAATGATATGAGACAATATCAGTCCACGAAGGATAAATCATTAAATATCCATAGTCAGAGTATTATCGAGATTGGACATCGATAAATGTGTAGAAGACTAGTATTACACTTCTGAGCGTTGTGAGGGCACAACGGCATAGTTCTCATATATTTGGGTATAGGATATTCATGCAAGTGTAATAGGAGGTTGTGTTTTACCGATGGTACGGGAAACAGCTTCGCTCTGGATAGACCCCCTCGGAATTCCATTGGTAGTATGACTATGTGTCTATGGAAGTCCGAAATCAGGGTAGGTGTATTTGGTCTTAACCTGAGACTTGCATCGCTAATACTTGCGACAATCAATATATTTCGGTTGCGGTCATCCAGGGCTGTAACATGTTCTGTGTACGCCAATGCTGGGTATATTGAGAATCATAGTGTGTTGGGTGTGATGTCAAGATAGAAGTGTCACTCCAGTCATATGTAGATGATGGTCGCGTAGGATACGGTACTAGTTCTCTTAAGTACTGCAGTCAAAAGGATAATATGACTAGGTCATGTTTATCCGATTATAGAGACTAGTTACCAGACATCCGACATGATGGTCGCGTAGGATACGGTACTAGTTCTCTTAAGTACTGCAGTCATCGTGTAACGGGTAGAAGCAAATACTTGTGCTAGCGGGAGAGAGAAAGAGAGAGATTTGATCTAGGATCAATGTGTATAGTATCCATCCGCATATCATTATTATTTATGTATATGCACTTTATTATGTGTTTAGAATGCATGTTTAAGGGTGTATGATGATGAGAGCTTAACAAAGATAATAAATTGGTTTCCAATTTGCACTCGAAAAAACCCTCGCAAAATATTAAGCGTTTTTCCTTCCATTGAGTGATTCTCACTCAAGATCCGAGACTGGCATTGGCTTGTTGGCCAAAGTCAAGGCCTTTGTCCGTCGAGGATGTGTTTGAATCACGAAGGCTTTGTTCTATATTGGTGTCTTGTCCAAGTTGTGGTTTGTTGGCCAAAGTCAATACCACTTCTTGTCCATCGACATTGATTACGAAGCTTTCGATGGTCAATGGGTCGCGCTTAACTGGGATCACTAAGTTTTTTGTGCCAAAGCCAAGGCTTAGTTGATTCAGAGGAAATAGGTTAGGTAATACATTTGGATGTATTGGCATATATAAGATATATGTTTCGGACTTGGATGTCCCCCTACCGGATCTAGGAATTGGATTGGATCCAATCGATCTTAGAGATCTACCTAGTTAATTATCATACATTTGTTGGCCAAAGTCAAGATTGTGTGATATTTAACGGGATCCTAGCCCACTAGGAAACACGGTTTCCCGAGTACTCGACAGAGGATTAGAGGTTCGCCGAAAAATAGTGGGAGCCAAGAATTGAATTTGCAATATTTGTTTAATTACTTGCCATACGCGCTTAAACAAATATCATTCGTCAAATAAATTAAATGTTAGTTGGACTAATATTTAAATTGTTGTTTTAATAAACAGTTGGACTGTAATCAAACTATTCATTTATAGTTGATTTTATAATTGGATTATAGTAATCAATATAATTGATTTTAATATATTAAATTATAGTTGATTAAATAGTTGGACTATTGTAATCATTATAATAAATAGTACCTAAATCGTTGATTAAATAGTTGGACTATTAAAATCAAGATTGAAATTGAAAGATTGACATTTAAAACATAATCCTAGTGAAAATGTATTTAAATGGTTTAATTTTTCAAATTGGGAATAAATTTCAGGATGGTCATGGAAACTAATAAGTTACTTTATTTGATAAAATAACATATTAAGCCTAAAGCTCGGAGTTAAGCAAATAGTCGAGCATAATCTTTGGAATATTTATGTAATGATAACTTTAGTGCTTAATCCATTAAGCTTGTCGCAATAGACTCTTTAATTTCTGAATCAGAACTAAGGATTAGATCCTTAAAGTATGATAATGAAATTGAAAGATCTTCATAAATCTATACTTAGATTTTAGAAGTACTAAATTGCAATAAATAACTCTTAGAGAGTTAATGACTATTCTCAAGGAGACAAAGTCAAAGTTTGCAATTAGGCAAGTAGCGCAAGGCGCACCTTACTTCAATATTCTAGAAACCCGAGGCTTGGCCAAAGGCTTCTGGAATGTTGAAAAAGGGCAAAGGCAAAATCATTATAATCTTCTGGGAAGATAAAAGACATATCCCAAAATATCTGCCTTATTGTGGCAAACGGGATCGCGGAAGCGTGAATGCCGTTTGAACAAAGCAGACATGAAGGAATTGATGACGAGCTAGGCTCTGACTTCAAATATGTTTTTCAAATTATGTTCACTATTAGTATTAAAATTAGATTTTAAATACTTAGTGTGGTAGATAAATATATACTGGTGTTCAGAATCTGCTTTGAGCAGAATACTGACTTCCATAGAGATTTATCTTTGAATTGGAAACGGGACGAAAATCGCTGTTTCAACCGTAGATACCTAAGTTTAGGAACTACCTTTGGGTGTGTACTTAAATTAGGATACTGTTATAATGTAACTAGTTTGACTAGAAACATTATCTTTATATCAGTGTTTAACCCGCTGCGGGTGAACCTTTATATTTTAGAACACTTAAGTGTTTTATTATATAAAGATGATATTGAGATAAACACATTAGATGTGAATAACAGAATTTATATTTTGAATATAAATAAATCTCAAACGTATAACATGACAAACAAATAGCTCAAACTGATTTGATCAGAAGGAACTAATTGTGGCATTGTTGTCTGGGACACAATTAAACAAGAATCGTATATCCACACTTTTGAAGAGTGGGTACTCAGACTGATTTGATTCCATTCAAATAAAGTCTACGAATCTAGTTTATTGAGCAAAGTGCCTAAAACACTATTTACTTAGTAAAAGTGTAAATGCCACCAATCTGTTAGCCCTAGTTCATAGTGAAGTAAGTGGGCCCATGTCTAGCTAGGATAGATGTGGATATGAATATTCCGTGACCTTTACGGATATGGCATCGCGTTATGGTTATATGTTTCTTTTGAAACACAAATCGGAAACTTTTAAAGTTTCGACACGAAATAGACAAACAGATCGGCTAAAGTATTATACCGTCACAGTAAGACCGTAATGGAAATCCACTGACGAAAGCTTTTCTCAGCAGTTTGAGCCAACCGTACATAGTTCGGGTGGTAGACACTCGAATGACTGGCTATAGGCCAAGTGGGAGATTGTTGGACAATTATGACCCATAGTGTCACTATTTGTACAGATCATTGTGTTGTTGTACAAATTAACTATGTGACAAAGGAGATTGCACTTTTATCATTTGTGATTAGATCACCTAGATGTATAAATGATAAGAGGTCCTTATCATTTATTCCTGGACGGAGAATGATATGAGACAGTATGAGTCCACGAAGGATAAATCATTAAATATCCCTAGTCAGAGTATTATCGAGATTGGACATCGAGAAATGCGTAAAAGACTAGTATTATACTTGTGCGCATTGTGAGGGCACAACGACATAGTTCTCATATATTTGGGTATAGGATACTCATGCAAGTGTAATAGGAGGTTGTGTTTTACCGATGGTATAGGAAACAGCTTCTCTCTGGATAGACCCCTTCGGAATTCCATTGGTAGTATGACTATGTGTCTATGGAAGTCCAAAATCAGGGTAGTGTATTTGGTCTTAACCTGAGACTTGCACCGCTAATACTTGCGACAATCAATATACTTTGGTTGTGGTCGTCCAGGGCTTTAACAGGTTCTGTGTATGCCTATGCTGGGTATATTGAGAATCGTAGTGTGTTGGGTTTGATGTCAAGATGAAAGTGTCACTGCAGTCATATGGAGATGATGGTCGCGTAGGATACGGTACTGGTTCTCTTAACTACTGTAGTTATCGGGATAATATGACTAGGTCATGTTTATCCGATTATAGAGACTAGTTACCAGACATCCGACATGTGATTCGTACGGGGCAGACACATTTCCAACCCCAGGCCTAGCACGTGATCATCCGATACTGGACAGAAATACGTAATACTACGTATACTACGCCTGATATAGATCCTTTATTCCTGTAAGGATATTTCCGGAGAATTGGGTAGGCATGGCGCTTTGCTATAATCCAACCTTGTCTTGTAAATCGGTAAAACGTAGTACTTGGTACTTACGTGTTCGGATAGTCCGATGACCGAATTTACAGCCAACATATTCGGGGATCTCATGGATCGCTTCCCAAAGATTCACCGATGAAGTATGACTCGCACTCTAAATTAATCGGGGATTAATTAGAAGAGAGAGAAAATTAATCTGGGATTAATTGTGGAGATATTTTATCTGGGATAAAATATCCATTAAAGAGAGATAACTATTAATTTGGAATTAATCGATAAATTAATATATTCGATATATTAAACAAAATTGGATTTCGACACGGAATTGAAATTGGATTTTAATTCGGGTGAACGAATTAATTTAGAATTAATTCATTAGCGACATGAATAGTGATTTCACTATGCGTAATCATTTAATTACGACGCAACATAAAATTCGTTAATTTGGAATTAACGAACCCGAGCCCGAGATTATTTGCGAGTGCATTCGCATTTCGAATTCGAGTGCGGCACGCAAGTCAACTCAAGCGTCAAATCGCTAGTCGCATCTAGCGTCACATCATTCGTCAATCAAGTGATGGATGTCTTTCACTTTGAGTGATTGACGCAAGTCACTATTCATTAGTGATGTGAGTTGATGGAGGTTGATGGGCTTTAATTGCTTGACTTTTTGAAAGCCAAATTCACATGAAATGAATTTGAAATTCACAAAAGTGTATTAGATACTCTTTAGCCATCAACCAAATTCAAATCACTCTCACACGCCCATGGGGCAAAATTTCTTCACTGGTTTGGCAGTGAACTGTCGTGAACCAAGAGAAAAATGAAAGCTTTGAGTCGCGATTTTGTGGCAAAATCGGGAGTGCTAGCACACTACGAAGTCATGCGAAGGTGATAGGGAAGTCCACCCATGAGCCGGGAATCATTTGACAAAGCTTGGAGCTCAAATCTTGGAGACAAATGACCGAAAATGGAGGGCTGTGACAGTGCACTACCTTGACCTTCCATGAGCAGATTTTGAATTTCGTTCGTCGTAGCGTCGCTCAACCAATCTATGTGAGTATTCCACAACTTCGTTGATTTTTATTCACACATGTTTCATACTTGTTTATGATCTTGGGACCTTAATAGAAACCAACACATATTACCAATGGGATTCCGAGGGGTCTATCCAGAGCGAAGCTGTTCCCGTACCATCGGTAAACACAACCTCCTATCACACTTGCATACGTATCCAATACTTAAATATATGAGAACTATGCCATTTATTCTCTCACAACGCGCACAAGTGCAATACTAGTCTATTCTGCATTATCGATGTCCAGTCTCAATAATACTACGACTAGGGATATTTAATGATTAAACCTTTGTGGATTGATATTGTCTTATATCTTATTAATTTGGAACTAATCATAAAGACTTTTATCATTTATTTGTATTCAAGTAATCTAATTAACAAAATGATAAAATAGCAATTTCCATTGTCACATAGTTAATTTGTACAAAAACCACAATGTCTTTTACAAATAGTGATGCTATGGGTCATAATTGTCCAACAATCTCCCACTTGGCCTATAGCCAGTCACTCAAGTATCTAACACATGAACTATGTACATGTCACTCAAACTTTTGCTGAGGAATAGCTTTGGTCAGCGGATCTGTAATGTTGTCATATGATGCGACCTTCTCAATCTTCACATCGCCACGATGTATGATCTCACGAATCAGATGGAAATGTCAAAAAACATGCTTGGATCATTGATAAGACCGAGGTTCCTTAGTATGCGCTATAGCCGCGTTATTGTTACAATAAAATGCAACGGGCTCAGCTGCTAACGGAACTACTCCTAATCCAATTAGGAATTTACGGATCCAAACTGCCTCTTTTTCTGCTTCAGCTGCAGCAATAGATTCTGCTTCTGTTGTTGAATCGGCAACAGTCTCTTGGTTGGAAGATTTCCAGCTTACTGCTCCATTGTTCAAACAAAATATGTTCCCGGATTACGACTTACAGTCATCTTTATTGGTTTGGAAACTTGCGTCGGTAAACCCATTTACCTCAAGTTCTACATCTACATAGATTAATAACGTATCCCTAGTTCATCTAAGATACTTAAGGATGTTCTTAACCGCAACCCAGTGACCATCACGTGGATCGGCCTGATAGCGACTACACATGCTCAAAGCATAGGAGACATCAGGTCGCGTACATATCATGGCATACACGATCGATCCGACTGCAGAAGCGAACAAGATCCGACTCATGTTGTCTCTCTCATCTTGCGTTTTAGGACACATGTCCTTAGATAGAGTGACACCATGTGACACTGGCAACAGTCTCCTCTTAGACTGTTCCATGTTGAATATCTTTGTTCTCTTGTGGGATGTAAAAGTAATATCCTTTGGTTTCCCTAGGATAACATACAAATAGAAACTTATCCGATTTGGGTTCAAGTTTGGTATTATCCAAAGGTTTAACGTATGCCCAGCCACCCCAAATCTTCAGGAATGAGAAACCCGGTTTCTTTCCTGTCCATATTTCATACGGAGTCTGTTGAACAGACTTTGATGGAACCTTATTCAAAATAAGTATTGCATTATTCAATGCATATTCCCAGAAGGAAATAGGTAGCTCAGTGCGACTCATCATAGACCTTACCATGTCTAACAAAGTTTGGTTTCTCCATTCGGACACATCCGAGAGGAGTCCACTATGAAAGAATACCATACTCTTTCAAGTAATCAAGAAACTCATTGCTTAAGTATTCTCCACCACGGTCTAACCGTAAGGTTTTAATACTTTTTCCGGTCTGTTTTTCTACTTTCTGTCCAAACTCTTTGAATTTCTCAATGGTTTCTGACTTGTGTCTCATAAGATACACATAACCATAATGCAATGCATCGTCCGTAAGGGTTACGAAGTATTCATATCCACCTCTAGCCTGGCTAGACATGGGCCCACATACGTCACTATGAACGAGGGCTAACAGTTCGGTGGCACGTGCACCTTTACCGCTAAAAGGTGTTTTAGGCATTTTGTCTAATAAACAAGATTCACAGACGTCATATGAATTTGGATCAAATCCATCCAAGTACCCACTCTTCGAAAGTGTAGATATGCGAGTCTTATTAATATGTCCCAGACGACAATGCCACATATAAGTTTCATCTTTGTTACTTAGTTTAAGCCTTTTGTTTGTTACATTATATGTTTGAGATTGATTTATATTCAAAATATAAAGACCATTATACACATCATCAGCGCATATCTCAATATCATTTTTATACATAAAACACCCTTGTTTCTAAATACAAAAGTATACCCTCATTGGGCTAAACAAGATACAGATATAATATTCCAAGTCAAACTAGGTACATAATAATAGTCTGATAAGTTTAGTACATGCCCTAAGGGCTGTTCTAAAATATAAGTCCCTACAACCAAAACAACGACTATGTTCTCATTTCCAACTTGTAGATCAATCTCCCCTGAGGCCAGCCTCCTGCTAATCTGCAGATCTTGCACATCAGTACATATATGAGTATCGCAACTAGAATCAAAAAACTAATTTTTAAAACTAGTAGTAGACATGTTTATTTCTATAACAAACATACCTGAATCTGGTGCCTTGCCCGCTTTGATTTCCTTCATGTGCGCCTTGTACTCACGGTAGTCACGCTTCCAGTGAACCTGTTTGCCATACGGCAGGCATACTGTTTGACAATTATGACCAATAGCATCACTATTTGTACAGAACATGGTGTTGTTGTACAAATTAAGGAAATTTCTCTTTTATCATTTGTAATTGGATTACCGGGATATATAAATGATAAAAGTCCATATGATTAGTTCCGGATTAATAAGATATGTGATAGTATTAATCCACTAAGGTTTAATCATTAAAAATATCCATAGTCGTAGTATTATCGAGATTGGACATCGATAATGCGGAATAGACTAGTATTGCACTTGTGTACGTTGTGGAGCATAACGACATAATTCTCATATATTTGGGTATTGGATACTCATGCAAGTGTAATAGGAGGTTGTGTTTACCGATGGTACGGAAACAGCTTCGCTCAGGATAGACCCCTCAGAATCCCATTGGTAGTATGACTATGTGTCTATAGGAATCCGAATTAGGGTAGGTGTATTTGGTCTTAACCTGATACTTGCATCGCTAATACTTGCGACAATCAATATACTTTGGTTTTGGTCGTCCAGGGCTTTAACAGGTTCTGTGTGCTGAGAATCGTAGTGTATTGGGTGTGGTGTCAAGATGGAAGTATCACTCCAGTCATATAGATATGATGATCACGTAGGATACGGAACTAGTACTCTTGTATGCTGCAGCTATCAGGATAATATGACAAGGTCATGTTTATCCAATTATAGAGACTAGTTACCAGAGATCCGATATGTGTTTCGTACGGGGCAGACACAATTCCAGCCCCAGGCCTAGCATGTGACATCCGATACTGGATCATAATACGCAATACTTAGTATACTACGCCTGATAAAGATTATGTATATTCCATATTGAATATATTTCTGGAGAATTGGGTAGGCACGGTGCTTTGCTAGAAGCCAACAATATCTTGTAAATCGGTAAGAACATGATACTAGGTACGCACGTATTCGGATACTCCGATAACCGTATTTACTGCCAACATATCCAGGGATCTCTTGAGCCGCCTCCCAAAGATTCGCCGATGATGTTTGACTCAAACAGATAATTAATCTGGGAATATTATGAAAGAGAAAATTAATCTGGGATTATTACGGCAATAATTAATCTGGGATTAATTAAAGGAGAAATATTTAATTTGGGATTAATTGTGTCGAGAATTTATCTGTGAATAAATTCGTCGAGAAGAGAGAACGCGATTAATTTAGAATTAATCAGTAAAGTAAATTAATAGTAAAATTAAATTTTACTATTTAATTTATTTTAATTCGGCTAAAATAATATATTACATATATTAATTGAAATTAGATTTCAATGCGGAATTAAAATTAGATTTTAATTCTAATGAACGAATTAATTTAGAATTAATTCACGAGCGACGTGAATAGTAATTTTGCTAGGCATAATTATTTAATTAAATTTGATTTAATTACTTCGCGTCGGAAAATTCATTTAATTCGGAATTAAACGAATCCGGGCCCAAGCGAAGTTGGGTATTGGATTGTCCGACTTAAATTTAGAATTCAAGTGGGGCCCACCAACTTACATCAACATGTTTGACATGTGATGGAATTTGGCATTAGTTGAAAGCTTGGATTGCTTGTTTTATACACAAACTAAGTCCAACACTCAACCTAATATATAAGGATGGTCAACTTTAGAAGTTAGATAAGATCACTATTCATCATCTCCCATTTTCTCTCTAAATGCCGAGAACCTCCAACTCTCTCCAATGGATTTTGTTTTCAAAATCCAAACATGCTAGCACATTAAAGTGTCAAAGGAATGTGATAGGGAGACTCACCCGAGAGTTTGGAACTCGTTTTCAAGCTCCGAAGCTTCCAACACATCCAATAAAGGTGGAAATTTTTGAAATCTCCTCAACCAATCAATGTGAGTATTCCGTAACTCTCTTGGTAATTCACACACAAATCACTCTTAGTTGATCTTGGCATGTTCTAGGAACACTAACAATGGTATCAGAGCCAATCTAAGTGCGATTTGGAAATCTAGGGTTCTAAACTTTAATTTGGGTTTTTGTGATTGGAGCATGAAATGCCTAAATTGATTGTTGGGTTATGTTTGTATAATGTTGAATTGGATTTGTGCATTGATGGAATTGAAAAAAATTGATTAGATAAAAAATCCCTAATTCCTTGGACATGGCCGAAAGTTACCCTAGGTATATTCATGGTGATTTTTTGAAATTTAACAATTGGATATGTTAATTGCATGAAATGAATATTAATTGTTGGTTTTAATGGATTGAAATCGGAATTGAATATTATTTCATGATGATTGCCGTGAATGAAGCATGTTATTGGAAGATTGATTTTGCTTTAATTTGTGTTTGACATAAATTAAAATGTAAAGTATGATTAATTGAATTAATTAGTATTTTGGAATATTAGATTAATTGATTAATTGTACTAATTACACTTGAATTGAATTAATTTGTAATTTAGAATAATGAATTAATTTAATTGTTGTATTTGGGCTTAATGGGTTTGGTTGGGCCAAGTTTGGTTTTGGATAATTGGTTGGATCCAATTGGGCCTAAAACCATTTCCATAAAGTCCAAATATGATAAGTGAGCCTTTAAAATTTTAATTGGGCCTAATGGGCATAAATTGATTTTTGGCAAAGGGTGATTCCTAATTGGGCCTTGGCATCTTGGGTTTGACCCATAATTGCCAAAGCCTATGCCTTAAGAATTAATTGAAAGCCCATTGGACTTTAATTAAATAGTATTGGATACTAATTGGGCCTTTGAGACCCGTAAAGATTGGATTTGGAATCCAAGTCTAAAAGGCACTATTGAAATTGTAATTTTTAATTTGGAATTAAATATGAATTATATTGAATATAATTTAAATTGGATTTAAAATTGTAGTTCAATATAATTCAAGAATACGTACTTTGAGTATTTATTCTTAAACGAGTTGGACTCGCGCAAATCAAATCGTTGTTTGAACATTGATGGTCATTAATCAAGATTAATTAATTGAATTAGATTGATTGATAACATGCTTTGTGTGAATACATGGATGTGATGTATGAATAATGTATATCGGATGGATATTAGATGGGTGAGGGGAATTTTGGAAATTGTTGTAATAAATTTATAATTTATTAAATTGGACATGCATGTCCATCATATTACCTCTTGACTCTTTGTATTTATCTTCTCACCAATTCCCCTCAACGTAAATGAGGTTTCTTTAGAAGTGTTATGTAATCAGGTAGAAGTAAGATTTGTGCTAGCGGGAGAGAGGAAAGGGAGAGATTTGTTCTAGGAACAAATTGTATTATATATCCATCCGCATATCATTATTAATTTATTTATCGCGCCTTATTATGGTTTTAGAATGCATGCTTAAGGGTGAATGATGAATCTAATCAAATATAATTAATTGGTTGCCAATTACGCGAAAATCCCTCAACAAATATTAAACATTTTCCTTCCATTGAATGATTCATTCTCAAGATCCAAGATTGGCACTGGTTTGTTGGCCAAAGTCAAGACCTTTGTCCATTGCGGATGTGTTTGAATCATAAAGGCTTTGTTCCATATCGCATGTCTTGTCCAAATTGTGATTCGTTGGCCAAATTCAAGATCACTTCTTGTCCATCGAAATCGATTACGAAGCTTTCCAAGGTCAATGAGTCCCGCTTAACTGGAAGCATTAAGCTTGTTGTGCCAAAGCCAAGGCTTAGTTGATTCAGAGGAAAAAGGTTAGGGAATATATCGGATATATTGGCATATATTAGATATATGTTTCGGACTTGGATGTCCACCTACTGGATCTGGGAATTGGAAGAGATCCAATTGATCTTATAGATCTACCTAGTTAAATATCATACAGCTTGTTGGCCAAAGTCAAGGTTGTGTGTTATTTAACGGGATCCTAGCCCACTAGGAAACTAGGTTTCCCGAGTACTCAACAGAGGGTTAGAGGCTCGCCGAAAAATAGTGGGAGTCAAGTATTAAATTTGCAATTTCGTTTAGATATTTTCCAATACGCGCCCATTTCATTTTCGTCATTATTTATTAATAAATATATTAGTTGGACTAATATTTAAATGTTGTTTTAATTAACAGTTGGACTTTTTCAAACTACTTCATTTATAGTTGATTATATAATTGGATTATAGTAATCAATATATTTGAATTTAACGAATCAAATTATAGTTGATTATATAGTTATAATATAGTAATCATTATATTCAATAGTACCTGAAATCATTGATTGGATAGTTGGACTATTGGAAACAAGATAACTAAAAGATTAGCATTTAGAACATAATCCTGGGTGAAAATGTCTTTAAACGACTTTAATTTTCAGATTGGGAATAGAACCTCAGGATAGTCCTGGGAACTGAAGTTATTCTATTTGATAGAACAACTCTCGGGCCTGAGCCCGGAGTTGAGCAAATAAGTGGAGCATGAGTTTTGGAAGACTCATGGTGATGATAACTTTAGTGCTCAATCATTTATGCTTAGTGCAATGACACTTTAATTTTGTCGTCAAAACTAAGGATTAGATCCTTATACCATGATGTTGAAATTAAAGGATCTTCATAGATCTATTCTTAGATTTTAGAAGTACAAATTGCAAAAGAATCTCTTTCGCTCGCGTATGTCAGAGGGTACATCTGTCGAATACTAGGTGTCGTAGATGATTGTTGACATCGATCAGCTAGGTTAGCTGGGCATTACCTACGTAGCTGAGACTACAAAATATTTGATCTTATAGTCTCTACCCGAAAGCTGGGGCATGTTCATTATGAACCAAGAGTAAACTATTGGAGAGTTGATAGTTATGCTCAAAGAGGTAGAGGCAGAGCTTCTAAAAGAGGCAAAGGCAAAATCATCACAGTCTTCTGGGAAGACAAATGACATATCCCAAGATGTCTGCCGAAACTGTGTCAAACGGGGTCACTGGAAGCGTGACTGCTGTATGGACAAGGTAGACGTGAACGAAGAGAAGACGGGCAAGGCTCCGACTTTAAACATGTTTGTCATAAACAAGTTCACTACTAGTTTCAAAAATTGGATTTTTGATACTAGATGTGGTATATAAATAAGTACTGATGTGCAAAATCTGCTGATTAGCAGGAGAATGACTTCAGTTGAGATCAACCTGTGAGTTGAAAACGGGACGAGAGTCGCTGTTTTAACCGTAGAAACCTAAGTTTAGGAACTAACCTTAGGGTGTGTACTTAAATTAGGAAACTGTTATAATGTACCTAGTTTGACTAGAAACATTATCTCTATATCTAGTATAACCCATTACGGGTATACCTTTATATTCTAGAACACTAAGTGTTTTTATTTTATAAGATGATATTGAGATAAGCACATTAGATGTTAATAACAATATTTATATTTTGAATATAAATGTATCTCAAACGTATAACATGACAAACAAATAGCTCAAACTGATTTAATCAGATGAGACTTATTTGTGGCATTGTTGTCTGGAACACATTAACAAGACTCGTATATCCACCATTTCGAAGAGTGGGTACTAGGACATATTTGATTTTATTCAAATGATGTCTACGAATCTAGTTTATTAGGAAAAGTGCCTAAAACACCTTTTACTTGGTAAAAGTACAAGTGCCACCGATCTGTTAGCCCTCGTTCATAGTGACGTAAGTGGGCCCATGTCTAGCTAGGCTAGAGGTGGATATGAACACTTCATAACCTTTACAGATGTGGCATCGTGTTATGGTTATGTGTTTCTTTTGAAACACAAGTCAGAAACTTTTAGTGTTTCAACTCAAAGTAAATAGACAGGTTGGCTAAAGTATTAAACCATCACGGTTAGACTGTAGTGGAAAATACTTAAGCGATAAATTTCTCAAATAATTGAAAGAGTATAGTATTCTTTCAATATATACTCTTCTCGGAACACCTTAATTTGACGGTGTGTCCGAACAGAGAAACCGAACTTTGTTGGACATGGTAAGGTTAATTATGAGTCGCTCTAAGCTACCATTTTCCTTCTAGGGATACGCATTAAACAGTGCAATACTTATT
This sequence comes from Zanthoxylum bungeanum, assembly GCA_019454045.1. Lineage (NCBI taxonomy): Eukaryota > Viridiplantae > Streptophyta > Magnoliopsida > Sapindales > Rutaceae > Zanthoxylum > Zanthoxylum bungeanum. The sequence goes on along the minus strand of SKCR01049649.1, from coordinate 35,304 downwards.
TTGAATAAGGTTCCATGAAAATATGTTAGACATATTTCATATTAGATATGAACATGAAAGAAACCGGGTTTTCTCATTCCTGAAAGTTTGGGAATGCTAGGCATATGTTTGGATGATACCAAACTAGAACCCAAATCGGATAAGTGCCTAATTTGTAGGTTATCCTAGGGTAACCAAAGTATAGTACTTATACAACTCACAAGAGAACAATTTAATTGTTGCTCTCCATGCGATTTTCCTAAAAGGAATACCTATATGCAGTGGTAAGTAGGAGGAAAGTAAAACTCGATGAAAATCGGAGTAATATTATTCCAGGCACCGATTTCTTAACGGAACAAAAACAGTTAATCATGGATGAAACTGTACCACAATCTTCGAATACACAAGAACCACATAAGTCGGAGAGAGTCAGAAAACAATCTAAGAGGTATGGGTTTCTGATCTCACCTCATGTAGATGTCAATCTTATTGAGGAATACGAACTGGCTACGTATGAGGAAGTGATACAAGGTATCGAATCCCTATTATGGAAAAGTGCCATGAAGTCCGAAATGGATTCCATATATACCAACCAAGTTTGGACACTGGTTGTTGTACCAAAAGGCAGTGTGCATATTGGTACTATATGAGTCTTCAAGGAAGACAAACATGGATGGCAACATACAAATATACAAAGCTAGGCTTGTAGCGAAAAAGAATCATTATCAACATAGTGTGGATTACGACGAAACCTTTTAACCATTGCCATGATTAAATCCATTCGGATAATGCTTGCTAATGCTGCATGTTTCATTTATGAAATATGACAGCTGAACGTCAAAACGGCTTTCCTTAAATGGAAACCTTTTGGAGGATTTTTAAAACATCCTGATGGTTTTGTCATACCAAAATGAGCAAACAAGGTTTGCAAGTTAATTCGATCCAATTATGGATTAAAGCAAGCATTGCGTTCTTGGAACCAACGTTTTGATGTAATCATAATGGTATATGATTTAATTCAAAACGAAGATGATTCTTGTGTATATAAGAAGGTTAGTGGGAGCACACTGACTATGATTATCCTATATAATGATGATATATCATTTCTTGGAAATGACATTCCCATAATACAACCGGTGAAAGCTTGGCTTTTATGAAAATTCTTCGTAGACTACTTGGGAGAGACAACCTTTATTCTAGGAATAATGATCTACTTGGATAGATCTAAAAGTTGTTGGCACTCTCCGAGAAATCGTACATTGAAAAATATATACGTGACCTAGTGTCTCATATACTTTGAGCATATTGAGTCACAATCGGGCCAATCCAATTGATAGTCACTGGAATGATGTTAAGAACATCGTTAAGTATCTTAGATGAACTACGGATGCTTTCTTATGCTATGGAGAATGAGAACTTGAAGTGACTGGGTTCACCGCTGCAAGTTTCCAAACCGATGAAGATGACTGTAAGTCACAATAAGGGTACTATATAGTTTGAATAACGGAACAATGAGCTGGAAATCTTCCAAGCAAGATATTGTTGCCGAATATATAGCAAAAGTGGAATATTGTTGCAGCTGAGGCAGTAAAAAAAGTGTTTTGGATCTATAAAATCCTAATTGGATTAGGAGTAGTTCTGTTAGCAGCTGAGCTAGGCTACAACACAGACTAAAGAATTAATGGTCTCATCAACGATCCAAGTATATACTTAAAATATTTCATCTGATTCGTCGGATCATACATCGTGGCGATGTGATGATCTAATAAATCGCATCAGATGATAACCTTGTAGATCCGCTGACGAAAGCTGTTTATCAGCAGAAGTTTCAGCGACCCGTACATAGTTCAAGTGTAGGACACTTGATTGATTGGCTATAGGCCAAGTGGGAGATTGTTGGACAATTATGACCTATAGCATCACTATTTGTACAGAACATGGTGTTGTTGTACAAATTAACTATGTGACAAAGTAATTGCTTCTTTATCATTTGTAATTGGATTACCGGGATATATAAATGATAAAAGTCCATATGATTAGTTCCAGATTAATAAGATATAAGACAGTATTAATCGGTTGTGTGGATGTGTTGAGAACAAAATTTTTGCTCCTTGATAAGTTCTCCAAGTTCTTCTTTGATTGTATGTTGAGTTCCAAGCTTGGTGAATGAGATTCCAACTCAAGGGATGTTTCCCTATCACCATTGAACACTCATTTAAGTGCTAGCTTAGGAAAATTTTGCCACAAAATTTTTCTTTTGAAGAGAGCAACTCTTGGCTTTTGGAGATGGAGAGGAAGAGAGTGCAATTTTGAGTGAAGAGAGAAAAGAGATTGATGAGTGTGTTAAGTGAAATTATTTTCCAAAAATAAAAGTCATATACCAAATACAACATTTGGTAAATGTCACTCAACCTATCAAATAAAATAATGAAATGTGTATTACAAGTTACCATCAACTAATACTAACTTCCATCACCATAAAGGTAATTAAAGTGACAAGTGATGTGACTTGTGGTGGGCACCATTTGATTCAAAATCCGAGTGGGCCCGCAAACATATTCCGGACTCAGGTTCGTTAATTCCGAATTAACGAATTTTCCGATGCGACGTAAATTAAATCAAATTTAATTAAATAATTATGCCTAGCGAAATTACTATTAAAGTCGCTCGCGAATTAATTCTAAATTAATTCGTTCGCCCGAATTAAAATGCAATTTTAATTCCGTTTATGAAATCTAATTTCATTTAATATATCTAAAATATTATTTTTATCGATTAATTCCAAATTAATCGTTCTCTCTCTTATATTCGAATTTTATCCCAGATAAATTCTCACCGTAATTAATCCCATATTAATTTTCTCTCTCTAATAATTAATCCTATATTAATTCTGTTCGTGTCATATGTCATCGGTGAATCTTCGGGTAGCGACCCATGAGATCCTTGGATATCTTGGCAGTAAATCCGGTCGTCGGACTATCCGAACATGTGCGTACCATGTACCACGTTCTTATCGATTTACAAGACATTGTTGGCTTCTAGTGAAGAATCGTGCCTACCCAATTCTCTAGAGATATTCTTTAAGGAATATATATCTTTGTCAAGTGTGGTATATGCAGTATTGCGTATTGCGATCCAGTATCTGATGTCACATGCAACGTCTGGGGCTAGAATAGTGTCTACCTCGTACGAAGCATATATCGGATCATAAGCAACTGGTCTCTATAATCGGATAATCATGACTTTGTCATATTATCCCGATAGTTGCAACATAATACAGAACCAATTCTGTATCCCTGCGTGATCATCATCTCCATATCACTGAAGTGATACTTCCATCTTGACATCACACCCAATACATTACGATTCTCAATAAACCTAGAAGAGGCGTACACAGAACCTGTTAAAGTCTCGGACGACCAAAACCAAAGCGTATTGATTGTCGCAAGTATTAGCGATGCAAGTCTCAGGTTAAGACCAAATACACCTACCCTGAATCGGATTCCCATAGACACATAGTCATACTACTAATGGGATTCCGAGGGGTCTATCCAGAGCGAAACTGTTCCCGTACCATCGGTAAACACAACCTCCTATCACACTTGCATAAGTATGCAATGCTTAAATATATTATAACTATGCCGTTATGCTCCCACAATGCGCACAAGTGCAATACTAGTCTATTCTGCATTATCGATGTCCAGTCTCGATAATACTACGACTATGGATATTAATGATTAAACCTTTGTGGGTTGATATTGTCTCATATCTTATTAATCTGGAACTAATCATAAGGACTTTTATCATTTATTTATATTCAAGTAATCTAATTACAAAATGATAAAATAGTAATTTACATTGTCACATAGTTAATTTGTACAAAAACCAAAATGTCTTTTACAAATAGTGACGCTATGGGTCATAATTGTCCAACATGTCATTCATTTGGAAATGTTCAAGGTGAAGCTACCTATTTCGATGCAGCTTGAGTTCACAGAAACTCTCTCAAGTATCTGCATTAATATTTAGAGAATTGTGGGGGATTGTTGACCGGTGTAATCACACGCGTATAACGAAAGCGCACGTATCTTTCAAGTAGTATAAAAATATTGATCCCACGAGGACTTAATTCCTACTGTTGTTATTAATTATTGATATTATTTATTTACAAGCATCTAATGAAATGAGAAGAGAATTATTACTTTTGGTTGGTGGAATGTGTATTTCCTTAAATAAAATAAACAAAAGAAAATACTAAGAAAAATAAATAAAAGACACAACGATCTAGGGTTGTGATTCCACACAATATTATCCTAAAGATGAATTAATTCTCTTATATATATGTAATAAGTCAATATGCTAACCTAGAACACGAAGATATACAGAAGCCTCTGTCTATGGTCAGACGCAAATACCCAAATAACCCAATTAATCATATGTCTATGTTAACCAAGTTACCTGAATTCATTAAGTTCAAGTTCCAAAACTGGCTACCCCCGCCCGATAGGTATATGTCTATCCTGTAAGGAAATCTATTAAAGGGTTATTCATCCTCAAGGAAGATCGTGGGCTATTGAATCTAAGGCTGAAACCTAAAATCCTTTCGTCAAGTTCATTTTAAGTTTACCAAATCAATCTTATTAATGGCCAATTAACAAGAAGTATTAAACTTAAGACTCAATAAATAAACTAAAGAATTGCCTATAAAAAGAAAATCAATTATTAACTGTGTGAGTATTGTGTTTCATCACTTCCTTAGAATAAAAATAAAATATTGGGGGTTGGGGATCCATCTTTACTATTTCTAATTTAGAAATCTCCCTTACTATAATATAGAATTTATCAGTGATATTACCGACCAGCCATATAGGCGGTATCCTCATTAAGTCAGATTCTAATTAAGTCCGACCGACCATAAAGTCTGTATCATTATTTGTCCATAAACTAGCCATATAAGCGGTAATCATTTGTCACATAAAGACCAGCCATATATGCGGTGTCACATTATGTCAAATAAATAAAACCATCCATTAAGGAGGTATAAACTTTTATGTTAAATTATAATTTCCATATTATAATTAAGGGAGATTAATCTAAACTAAATAATAAAAGCTTCACCCTTCCCCCGGCGGAAAATTAACTACAAAACATAAAAGTAAATAAAAGAAAATAAATTACTACTATTACTGAAAATAAAAATGCATAAATTAAATACTGAAAATAAATACAAACAAGATGCAATCCTTAAATTTCTTACAAAAACCTAAGGAAAGCATGAAAATTACAAATGAAATGGCTTGGTATTTATAGGAAAATTTAAAGGCTTCCACCAATTTCTCCACCAATTGCTCCACCAAACACTCCACCAAGCACTCCACAAAATCCTCCACCAAACACTCCATAAAATCCTCCACCAAGCAATCATGTTTTGTGGAAGTTTGATAATTTGTTACTTTTTTACTTTATTAATTTTATTTTATATTTTGAAAATGACTATAGTAATTACAAAAAATACACTAGATTATTCATCAATTTCGGCCATGCAAACTTCAGAATTCGAAAATATTTAAATCTTCAAATATGTAGATATTTGTGTCTTCTTTAATCTGGAACTTGAATTAGCGCAATTGGATATCGGATGAAAAAGTTATAGCCAAAAAACCAAACCTACACAAAATTGGAATTTAGGACTGCACTTCGTGACACGTATAGTAAATTTCCGTTTTCGCCATTTTTTGCTCCGGATTTCATCGTTTTAGCCCAGAGTTTATTCCATTAAGTTTTAATACTTTATTTATCTACAAAATACATAAAACACATCAAAACATTCATCAAACCCGAGTAACTAAATAAAATATTAGGTAAAAGAGGCGGTAAATATTGATATATTTTCCGCTCATCACACCCCAAAACCTAACATTTTGCTAGTCCTCAAGCAATACAATAAAATAAAATAAAGAATGAAAATTAAACTATGCCACTTTCGTAGGGATCACGGTTGCATTTAGCATATGCAACAAGCCTTTAAACCTTTAGGTGTCCCTAGTGGACGAGTTGTAGTCTCGTGAAGGTTTACAGTGACGATACCCACAAATGTTTTACAAAAGTAAAAAGATAGTAAAGCTAATGCACACAAAAGCAAAAAGACAAGAGAAAATAGAATAAAGAAGTTAGTAACTAAACATGTGAAACTTCTTATCCAAGTTAATAGTTGTTTTCTTTCTTTCTAAATTACCAAATAAGTAAATCCTCCGATTATATTTACCATTCTTCATATACACAGCCAATAAAATATTAATCAACTCATTTTGCCCACAATAGTCACAAGTGCATTTGAAAATAGAATAATATTTTTGTCCTAAAGTTATATCAGAATTCACACCTTTTTTTTAAGCAATGGAATAATTTTTCTGATTTTTCTGAATTTTTTTATTTATTTATATAGAATATCTTCCATCTATGTAGCGAGCTTTGGGTCATTAACTCCCAAACCATATGGATTTAGGGCACTAGGTGTTAAGACACCCTTACAGACTTAATAACTCGGATCTTAGACGTTTTTTTTTCTTTTTGTTTTTTTATCCAATCGTTTTTTTAGATGCTTCCTCCAATTAAACTAGAGCACTGAATATTACAAACTCGTCAATTATTTATCATGTCCGTATGTTACCATGCATGTTGATAATACCTGTCAACTGAGCATATGAAGATCCATTTTAGTCAGTTTTATGGAGAATTCACAAATTAAATAATTCAAAAGGAAATAAACAAAATTAACTTGTTCGAAAATAGGTTTGAGATACGTATCAAGAGTGGAAACTCCTTACACAGCTATCTCTCACCAATTTCACCTGATTAATCAAATTAAAAACAAAAATACACTAAATAGTTTTTTGATATTTTGTAAAATTTTTCAATTTTTTTTATTTTTCGAAAAATTTTGGAATAAAAATAAAAACATCATACAAAATAAAAATAAAATACTGGTCAACTAATCCCCTCCCCCAAACCTAAATGAGACATTGTCCTAAATGTCTTAAAAAGTAGAAGAAGAGTTTAGAAGATAATACCCGGTTAGCTGAAATTCTATGAAAAATTATCGATTAAGATCTATGTCCAATTTACGCTTTTTTCCACGATCGTTATCTGACCAGTTTAACTTGGAAAGAATGGGGTCGATTTTTGGTTCAAAGGCTAGGATTTGGTCAATTAATTCTTCGGCATTTTTACAGTCAGGAAAATATCTTGTGGTGATTTTGTGACGAACTCATATCTTTTGGCTTCCGTAAGAAATATAAACAGAAAATCAAAAAATGATCAATGTTAAATTATCCAATGGGCTTTCGATGAATGTGCAAGTGCGCCCATGATGCCACCGTGAATATCTCTTCAAATATTCAAAGCCCACATGGTAAAACAATAAAAGCATCAACAGTTTTGACCATTTCAAGGAGTTGTTCAGCCATACACGAGACAATGCGTTCATCTCCATTTGTTTTTCCGATTATGTGTTCGTCCGCCAAAGTTTTTGGAATGATTCCCAAAATGTGACTGCCACCCTCCTGAATGGCTTTTGAAATGCTTCCCATCAATCCAAGATTTCCACCGCGATATACTAGCTGCATATTTCGTTCTGCTATAACTCTCCCCAATTCCTTTGCAGCCTCAACGAACTCTAGTTTATTGATAGAGTTAGATCCTTAGAACACACAATTTTTAATGACTCGCTGTTGTGAAGTTGCTTCTATTTTCTATCTCTTATTTGGATGTTTATATGAATGTGTAGAAGAGAAGAATGACGAGCTGAATTTATAGATCCTGAAAATGGTGAGTAAAAATAGCACTTGTACTTTTCAAATGACAATGAACGTTAAAATAAATCGTGAAAGTAAAAATGTATAGATCTTGTCGGCGAAAATAAAAGAAAATAACAAAAGAAAAGCAAATCAAAGCAATTATTAAGGCAACAGAATTATGTACGCAATACGCCACTTGTTTGGTATATAAATCCATTAGGATACATCTCAAGAATCCATTCCTTACTCAGCCATCACTAATGACTTAAATCTCATCTTTGTGATTGCCAAACACTATTCCCCCTTAAATGCTCCATTTGTGCCTTTCCCTAAAACAATAACACAAAAAATTAAAAACTCTACAACATGTATACACAAAATATAAAAACAAAAATTACAATAAAATTGCATGGGTTGCCTCCCTGCTAGCGTTAAATTTTCCGTCTTCAGCCAGACGTGACTGAAATCAATCTGTCAAAGAGGTTTCAGCGTCGTTTTGGATGTCCGATTAAAGACAATCCCATGAGCGTTGCTTTTGAAAGGTCTCTTCCAATGGTAAATAGGCAAAGAGAATTTTGTCTCATTCAGTGCTCGTGCCAACTTTTTAATCTTTGTCGCTCCAGTAGTTCCTGAAGAGAAAGAAATAAAATCAGAAGGTCTCGTATGGTGCTTGACTTGGAATGAGAGTTCCATTCTGTCAAGCTTCTGGGTGATATGTGTAATTTGTACTTCCCAAAACTGTGATGTTTCTCTTGAATGCTCAAGTTCTTTAAATTGCTCCTCCATTTGCTCTGCTTCTTGCTCCACCTCTTCTTCACAGATGTATTTTAGGATTTCCACATTCAATTCTTCATCTGTTATCTGTGAAATGCATGCTCCATAAGTGTCAATCTGAGGATGTAAAGAAATGTCAGATTTTAGGTCTTCATCCTTTCTGGTTGATATGACTGGCTCAGGTAGATCTTCTTTAAACATATGTGCCAATGGAAGCTCCAAGATCTTTATTTTAGGGTACAAAATTTCATCCTCAATTTTTGTTGGCACAAACAGCTCTACTTCTTCATCCTCTTCAGAGTCCGAATAATAAAAATCATATCGAGACTTTGCTGGTTCGGGTTCCTAAACTAATACCTCAGATTTCTGATACTGCTCAGCCTCATCCTCTGCTAAAGTGTCATCGTGAAATGTTTGGTACTCGAAGGCTTCATCAGTGTCATCTAAAAATGCTCATTGAGGTATGTATCCATGGCCTTCTGTTAATTGTCTTGTTTGATCAGTCAGTCTCTGAATAGTTTCCTCTTGACTCTGAAGCATTGCATCCCACTTTTCATTACTTTTCTTGAGCATGTCCACCATTTCTCTTATCATCTGTTTTTCCTCTGGGGAATATTGTTATGGTTCTTGAAGAAAATCGTAGATGGATGGTAGATAAGATGGATAATAAGGTTCAGTGAAATATGTTGGTTCTAAAGGGGTTTTTCTAGGGGGTTAAATCCGGTAACGCAGCAGAAGCGGTGGAAAATCGTATTTTCCGATTTCAAAACTTTTTATTGGATTAATTAAATAAACATATTTATTTAATATTCCAATAATCAAATTATGAAATAAAATTCAATAAATCATATTTAAGTGAATTTACCAAATTACCATTACTTGGTATTTTTGTCCATTTTAGTCCGAAATTGATCAAATCAATTTCGAATGATTCTAAATCATTTCAAAGATGAACTTAGCATGTTCAAAACATCAAAACACCAAAAGCACCAAAATCCCCAAATTTTAACTCCTTTGCCGAATGCTCCCAATGGTGGGCATTTTGTGCCTTTTGTCATTTCATGTCTCAAAACACATCCAAATGTAATCCAATCAACATGAAACTTTATATGCATCACATACACATCCAAATACACAACATATATGAAAAGCCCCAAATTTGGAATTGGTCAAGAACCCTAATTTTTCAATTTCCATAAATTGGACAAATTAGACCAAATACATTAAATCAATTACTTCAATCATCATTCTCACATCCAATCCAAGTCTCAACACAGTGAAACAACTCAAGATCAAATCTAGGTCATCTAAGAGTGGGTCAACAACTCTAGATTAGCAACATGGTTTCCAAAACCTTAAAAGAAAGCTTATTACTACAATAGTCATACACTTCCTTCATCACACATGCTTTACACCTCCATCAAAACTTCCATCAACAAAAACCACAAGGAACAAAGAAAGAAATAACCTAAGAATATCATATATTAAAGCCTAGAACCTAAGGAACAATTTCCTTACTAATAGCAAGTTCAAGAAACTTACTAAAAATCCAAGCTTTACTTTGGCTTCTTCAATGGAGTTTCTTTTAGTAAAGTGTATTAGGTTAAAGTGTAAATGAAAAACAAAACAATATATACTTATTACAATAAGGCCTTGGCCGAATTCACCAAATGGAATAATAAGCAAATTTTGTTTTAATTTCATTTCAATTTCATTAAATCAACTTGCATAAATATCTTAAACACTTTATGGATATTTATTTAAGTCAACAAAGGCAACTAATATCATTTACATCAAGTATCCTAATGTAAGATATTTATATTTTAATTAATTTAATCATTTAACAATTAAATAATCAATTAATTAATCAAATACAAAAATATTAAATATATGTATAATATTTACATTAAATATTAAAAACATATATTCATTTAGGATATAAGTCAAATAACTCATTTTGACTATTAATTAATGTGTATTTAAATTAATCAAGTATAAATGTAAATACACAATAATTAGGCAAATGACTATCTAGTCCCTTTAGCACGTATCTTGCGTTCAACCTTTAAACGACTTTATAAATAATCAATATTATTTATTAATGTTGCTCTAGTGCTCTACGAGTATGTTTCATTATTGAGACTCTCTAGATTCAGGTATATCCGTCACGAAATCTAATTTCGTGTCCATAATCTATTCACCCGTAGATTATGACGATCACGGATAATCTCGTTGAACCATACAGGTCGAGGTCATGGCAAATGTATAATTCCTCCGTCACAGGTATCCGGATAAATCCCAGAGATATAGATGTAAACGTCAAATCTCTACGGGGATTATCCAGTCGACAATTCCATTAGCAATCTCTAAAGGAATGTTTAGAACTAGCTTCTAAACTTTACCACGGGCCCATGGTTTTATCTGATTGCTAATCATATGGACTACCTATGCTCTGGTACACAGAACTGACGGATCCTATCTTGATACACATAGGACACCCTGAGGATCTGTCCACACCCAACGAACAGGCAGAGGTCTAATCTAAATAGATCGGTGACGTGACTGCCATCTAAGTGTAGAAGATATCTCATGTGCCCACAATGGCATCTCAAGTCTAAGAATCACAAGTGCTACTCAACCCGAGAAGATTCTTATTGACGATGGTGTACCATCCATTAAGAATCTTCGGTGAGTCGTTCAGTGTTTATCCGCTATAAACACCTACACGTCTATACTAGTCTCCAAGGCTAATGGTTCATTGAGAAACCATTGGAATCATATATTCCAGTATACGACATGTACCGGTCTCAACGGGTTTACTTTACTGACCAAGTAGTGTAAACCTTGACCAGGAACTGTCTGAGAATGAAAACGTCATGATACTACTCAATGTCAGTTGCAACGCTTTTGCAACAGTACCATGACTAATCATTCTAAGGTCATTACGTCTTTACCATATTAAAAGATAGATTATATTATAGAAACTGCATATATTATTCATAATAATAATGTTTTACATAAGTATTCAACAGAAATACAACCGGGAATTGGCGCTCTGAGCACCAACCCCAACAGGTTCTTTGTACCTTGAATGATTCCGATAATTCTACCATTCTGAAAGGTATATACATTGATCACTCAGGTGGTTACCATCACATATTACACATCTCCCCATTGCGTTATGTTGAGAAATGTAGTATTGCTTGGTTCTAGCATCCAGTGATAATTATTGGGCTGGACAACAGGCCTCAGAAAACCGAATAGTTGCTCTTGGAATTGGGGCGTATCTTCTACTAGTAAAGCTCGTTATCTTTTTATCTCTCAATATTGTTCCATTTTTCAACCACGTGAAAAATAAAAGAAAGAAATAAAAATTATAAATAAAAATAAAGAAAATTAGATACAAGTAAATTAGATAGCTTCAAAATTAATAACTCAAAAAAAATAAGTCCCCGGCAACGGCACCAAAAACTTGACCGGCATAATCACACGCGTATAATGCAAGCGCACGTATCGTTCAAGTAGTATAAAAATATCGATCCCACGAGGACTTAATTCCTACTGTTGTTATTAATTATTGATACTATTTATTTACAAGTATCTAATTAAGTGAGAAGAGAATGATTGCTTTTGGTTGGTTGAATGTGTATTTCCTTAAATAAAATAAACAAAAGAAAATATTAAGAAAAATAAATAAAAGACACAAAGATCTAGGGTTGTGATTCCACATAATATTATCCTAAAGATGAATTGATTCTCTTATATATATGTAATAAGTCAATTTGCTAACCTGAAACATGAAGATATGCAAAAGCCTTTGTCGATGGTCAGACGCAACCCAAATAACCCAATTAACCATATGTCTATGTTAACCAAGTTACCTGAATTCATTAAGTTCAAGTTCGAAAAGTGGTTACCCCCGCCCGACAGGTATATGTCTATCCTGTAAGGAAATCTATTAAAGGGTTATCTATCATCAAGGAAGATCGTGGGCTATTGAATCTAAGGCTGAAACCTAAAATCCCTTCGTCAAGTTCATTTTCAGTTTACCAAATCAATCTTATTAATGGCCAATTAACAAGAAGCATTAAGCTTAAGACTCAATAAACAAACTAAAAACTGCCCAAAAAAAGAAAATCAATTATTAAATATGTGGATATTTTGTTTCTTCACTTCCCTAGAATAAAAATAAAATGCTGGGGGTTGGGGATCCACCTTTACTATAATATAGAATTTATCAGTGATATTACCAATAAGCCATATTGGTGGTATCCTCATTAAGTCAGATTTTCATTAAGTCTGACCGACTATAAAGGCGGTATCATTATTTATCCATAAACCAGCCATATAGGCGGTAATCATCTGTCACATAAAGACAGCCATATGCGGTGTCACATTATGTCAAATAAATAAAACCAGCCATTAAGGCGGTATAACCTTTTATGTTAAATTATAATTTCCATGTTATAATTAAGGGAGATTAATCTAAACTAAAATAATAAAAGCTTCACCCTTCCCCCAGCGGAAAATTAACTACAAAATATAAAAGTAAATAAAAGAAAATAAACTACTACTATTACTAAAAAAATGCATAAATTAAATACTGAAAATAAATACAAACAAGATGCAATCCTTAAATTCCTTACAAAAACCTAAGGAAATCATGAAAATTATAAATGAAATGGCTTGATATTTATAGGAAAATCTAAAGGCTTCCATCAATTGCTCCACCAAACACTCCACAAAATCCTCCACCAAACATGCAATCCTCCACCAAATATGCAAGCATGTTTTGTGGATGTTGACAAATTTTACTTTTTTTTATTTTATTAATTTTATTTTATATTTTGAAAATGACTATAGTAATTACACAAAATACACTAAATGCTTTATCAATTTCGGCCTTCAAAACTTCAGAATTCGAAAATATTTAAATCTTCAAAGTTGTATATCTTTTTGTCTTCTTTATTCTGGAACTTGAATCAGCTCAATCGGATATCATATGAAAAGGTTATGGCCAAAATACTAAACTTGCACAAAACTAGAATTTAGGACTGCACTTCGTGACACGTATAGTAAATTTCTGTTTTCATCATTTTTTGCTCTGGATTTCATCGTTTTAGCCCCGAGTTGATTCCATTAAGTCCCAATACATGATTTATCTACAAAATGCATAAAACACATCAAAATGCTCATCAAACCCGAGTAACTAAACAAATATTAGGTAAAATGGGCAGTAAATATTGATATATTTTCTGCTCATCAATTGTTGTAAATTGTCTAAATATGATGTTTGGATGTAGGAGGGTCATGTCCCTTGGGTGGTCCCCTATGGGAAGGGCACAAACATATGGACATGTCCTCCAAATTAGAAGAACACTCATATGCTCCAAATGGTGCGTAGATGAGGTATAACCCTTAGGAGGGTTACACCCCAAACCAAATGATGCCCTTAAGGTACCATTCCATGCCTTTATATATAAGCCTTTATGTTCATTCTAGGGATCCCGAAAAATTCATAAGTCTTGTGTCACATCTTTGTTTTTTTTTTAGAGTCAATAGAGAGATTCCACCATTGTCCTAGTTCAATATCTTGTTAAGGAGTGCCTCTTAAACAAGAGGAATCCAAGTTAACTTGGGAGGACGTTAGCCACGAAATCCATAGAGCACCGAGGCGGGGCTAATAAGTTCTTAAGGACATGGGCAACTCGACTTGGATCTTGGTTTTAATCATCATCTACAATTTACCAGTTTTTTCTTATTCTCTAAGATTTAGGATTTATGGTATAATAGTGTAGATTTGTTTTCTTGTTTGGATGGTCCAGATTTGTGTATTGCAAGTTAATTTCATTTTATAACACACTAATCATCCAACAATAGGTTTTGTTGAATCAAGGCCCATTACCATTGTGTTAGTCGGCCCACCTCTGTTGTCTAGAAGTCTCTACGAACATCATTATTTGGTTGATAAATAAAAGAAAACAAACAATAAAACTATCTTTGCCCATGGATGAGAAGCAATAACAAAGCCCCTGCCTTCTGCCGAGAGAAATGGGAAAAAAAAAGGGAGAAAAAAAAGTGCTTCTGGAAATTAAGCATCAAAGACAGTCGAATTAAGCTTAAGGAACTATGGGAGAAAAGAATCAAGTTGGTTAAGGTAGGGAATCTTATCTTACACCTTGAAATTTTTTTTTTTTTTTTTTGATGTTCATGATGATTGTGTGAGTGTGGATGATGATTTTGTGTATTAAAATCCATGACATTAATTGTTGTTTATGGTGGGTCAATTCGGCAGTGTGGGGATAGATTTTTGGCTTTGATTTTGTGCAAGGTTGGTGTGTTGAGATGATATCAATGTTGTTGGTTGTAGTTAGAAACATTACAAGTAGTGAATTAGTGTAATGAAAATGCATAAAGTGATGGCTTACCTTAGAGGGCGAATTCAACAATAGTAAATAGGGGACTGTTTTGGGTTGTGTAATGGACACTACAAGAATTATGGCTTTTAGCGTCCAAACATTTAGCATCGACATAATATTCGACGCTAATTGTCATATTTTTAGCGACGGAAAAAAATTTTGATGCCAAACATTCAACTTTTGGCGTCGAAACAGTTTTCGACGCTAAAATTATGACTATAGCGTCGAATAATATTCGACGCTAAATAATTTTACTATTGCAATAATTTTTGGCGCCAAATATTAAACTTTTAGCGTCAAAAATCTGTGTCGACGCCAAAAATAAGACATTTAGCGTTGACTATATAGCGTCGCTAAAGGTTTATGAAGTTTCCACCGATAATCCTTGAATCTTTAGCGTCTAAATTTATGTCGACGCTAAATGTATCGAAATTGTTGTTTCGACGTTAAAAACTACAACAATTAGCGTCGAATAATCAGCTTCGACGCTAAAGATAGATTAAAATGCAGAATGCCACCAACCCTTCTCCCCCTCTGTTTTTTCTCTACTTCTCTTCATTTTCATCCTCTGAAATCTGAGAATTTCTCCTCTACAGCCTCACAACTCTCCTAAAAATATTCAATAAAATTGTAATCAATTTCTGATAAGGTAAATCTTCTTTCATATTTCTTTATTATTTTCAATTTTTATGATTATATATGTTGTTTATATGCTGCTTATTAGTGATTTATGATTCATATATGTAGAGTAAGTATATTAATTAACAAAATAGAATTTTTATGTAAACTATTTAATTTATCAACCAAATATATATGTGTGTGTATATATATATATGCTTAAATAAAGTATTAATGAATTAGTAATGTTGATTACTGTAATATGATATCTAATAATTATATTATTATATTTAAGTATTCTGCTGAAATGGATAGAAATTGGATAAGCTCTCTGGATAGATTGAGTGTTGAATATCGTAATGGAGTGTATGAGTTTATGGAAGTCGCAAAGCAACACATTGATGCAGAAGGTCGTGTTCGTTGTCCATGTGCAAATTGTTTGAATAGGAAAAGGAAGCGGTTAGATGAAGTTCATAATCATTTATACATGCCAGGAATATCACCAACTTACCGTATGTGGATTTATCATGGTGAGCAGTATCATTCTCAGTCACGATTTATTGATTCCGGCGAAGGGAGAAGTAGTTACAATCAACCTGCAAACGATGAGATCACCGATATTTTGCATGACTTACAAGGTCCACAACTTGGTCATAGTGTTAGTGGTGACATGCCAGTTTTAAGTGGAAATGATCAAAATTTATTTAGTAAACTACTTGATGAGGCAAAAAAAATTCCATTTGAAGGTGCTGGAACGTCGATCTTGAATTTCGTTGTGAAATTATTACACATTAAAGTGATCAACAGAATGACCAACAAAAGTATCGATATGATGTTAGAGTTACTGGCCCAAATGTTACCGGTTGGAAGCGAATTGCCTAAGTCGTACTACGAGGCAAAGAAAATGTTGCGTGATCTGGGAATGGGGTATGAATCCATTCATGCTTGTAATTTTGATTGTGTATTATTTCGTGCCGAGTATGAATCACTTGAACATTGTCTGATATATGGTGAAAGTCGGTACAAAGTCCATGGTATGGGGAAGAAAGTGCCTCAAAAGATATTGCGATATTTCCCTTTAACGCCCAGGCTGCAGAGATTGTTCATGTCACGACACACAGCGACCGATATGATGTGGCATCTTGAAAAGATGATTGATGAGTGGTATTTATATCACTATTTCCCACTCATTTAACCTAATATTTTGTATAGTTTCTTGAGTCTTGTGAATATTTTGATGTGTTTTGTGTTATTTTGTAGATAAATAAAGTTTCAGGACATTCTGGAGGAGATTTGGGCCAAAACAGTGAAAATTGGAAAAAAGGCATTTCGGTAATTTTGGCGCGTCGCGACGCGAAAGCCTTTGGCGTCGCGACGCCTAACGTGCACCAGATTTGCTAACGTGCGCCGGGTCAACGGGTCAGAATTTGAGAAGTTTGACTTTGATAACATGCGCCGTGCCACGTGTCACCATCACAGCCGAGCTGCTAACGTGCGCCGTGCCACGTGTCATCATCCTACGGTGCCGACAATTACTATTTCCACATGTGCCACATGTCATCCTACGTGTCGCCACGTCATCTGGTCAACGAGTCAACTCTGCCAAGCGTCGTGCCACGTCATCATCCACGTCAGCAGGTCAACCGAGTCAACATGCCACGTCATCATCAGCTAATCACGTCGTGACACGTGTCGTAATCCTATGGTGCCGACAATTGATCTCAGCCGCATTGCCACGTCAGCATAATAATTGAGCTCTTAGCCGCCTCACCATGTGTCGCCTTATCTTCTTATCCGAATTGCCACGTGTCAAACCAGAGCATGCCACGCCAACTGCAGCTGGCGTAGCGACGCCAAAGCCCTTGGCATCACGACGCTGGAACCCAACCGAGGCCTATAAATTCAACTCGAGATTTCATATTTTGTCGTACCATTCTCTCCATTTCTTTGATGTAAATAGGGAGTTCTTCTCTCTCTAAGTTTCTTTAATTTTTCGTTTTTAGTTTTGTAATAATTTCAATTACGTTCTGTAATAATAGTAATTTACTTTCTGACTTTTTACAGTTTTTACTATTCATCATGAGGAGGTAACTTCCCAGCTATGGTGAAAGGTAATTCTTTTACTATTGTAATTTAGATTAATCTCCCTTAAAAATAATATATTCACTATTTAAAATTTGACTTAAAAAGGATACCGCTATATTGGTCGGTTGGTAATTTAATTTTAATCTGGTTTAAACCTGACTAATCAAGGATACCGCCTAGATTGGTCAGTTGGTAATTTAATTTTGGTTCCGCCTTTATGGCTGGTTTATTTTGGTTCCGCCTATGGCTGGTTATGGACAAATATTACCGCTTAATGGCTGGTTGGACTTAATTTGACTTAATCAGGATACCGCCAGATTGGTCGGTTGGTAATATTATCACAAGTTTATATATTATTTTATGTGAGATATCTAAATTAGTAGTAGTAAAAGTAATTCATTTTACCTTAGCATTTATTTTATTGTAATTTACTTTTCAGTATTTACTTTACCGCAATTACTTTTCAGCATTTTATGTCTTTTATTTTACCAGCCCTAGCTATGTGTCGTAACTAAATTAGTATCTAGGGTTGTGATGAATTTCAATATCACTGGTTTATAAGGGGTTAGATTATAGTTTGGGTAATATAAAGATTTATTTATTGAGTCTTAATCTTAATACTTTTTAATTAACTGGCCATTAATTAAATTGACTAGGTAAACTTAAAATGAACTAGACATAGGGATTTTAAGTTTAAGACCTCAGACTCAATAGCTCACGATCTTCCTTGAGGATAGATAACCCTTTAATAGATTTCCTTACAGGATAGGAATATACCTGCGGGCGGGGTAAGACTAACTTATTGGAACTTAATCTTAATAAATCTAGGTAATTTGGTTGACATAGACATATGGTTCAATTGGATTATACTAGGTATTGTAATGTGACCATCGGTAGAGGCTTTTACATAATTTAGTGTTCCAGGTTAATAAATCAATATATTACCCAACTTTAAAATAACCACTTCATCTTTAAAATGATATTAAAAGAAATCACAACCCTAGATAGTTTTTAATATTGAATTTTCTTAAAATCTACTTTCGAACAATTTTATTTACTTGTCTTCAAATTTAGAATCGTCGCCATTTCAAATCAATAAACAACCTGTTAGATACTAGTAATCATTTGACCTCATAAAATTAATAACTTAGGTATTAAGTCCTCGTGGGATCGATACTTTTTATACTACTTGAACGATACGTACGCTTGCGTTATACGTGTGTGTTTACGCCGGTCAAGTTTTTGGCGCCGTTGTCGGGGACTTATTTATCTTTTATTATTAGTTTATGGGTTAAATACCTTTACTTGTATCTAATTTTCTTTTTACTTATTGTTTTTGTTTTCTTGTGTTTCAGGTTCTCAGAAACTTCATGAGACGAACCAGAAGCTTTGAACTTCGATCGCTTGACCCGAAAATTGAAAGAACCATCAGACAGTTGAGAAGGGAAAGGCGAGAAGGCCAAGAAGCTTTAGTCAACATGGAACCTGAACCGTTGGAGGTTGCACCACCAATTCCCATTCGAGACAGAACCATTCCGGTGATTGACAGACTCATCTCTTGTATTGTACTTCCTCCCTTACCAGCAAATACAGGAGGCATCAAAACATGCATTCAGATGATTCAGCAGTCAGTTCAGTTTGGGGGAAATGCAACTGAAGATCCTAATGCCCACATCAGCAACTTCCTGGAAGTTTGTGGCACTTTCAATACAACCGAGAAGCTGAAGAAGAAATGAGACTGCGTGGTTTCCCATATTCCTTGAAGAACAGAGCTAAAGCTTGGCTACATTCATTACCAGCAGGTTCCATCACAACTTGTAACACTTTAGCCACCAAATTTCTTGCAAAATACTTTCCACCAGCCAGAACCGGAAAGCTGAGGAATGACATCACATCCTTTGTGCAACAAGACTCAGAAACTCTCTACGAAGCTTGGGAAAGGTACAAAGATTAACTCCGGAAATGTCCACACCATGATATTCCAAAATGGCTTCAAGTCAATACTTTCTATAATGGACTTTCTAGAATAATGAGAACCACAATATATGCTGCTGCTGGAGGAGCTTTAATGGCAAAAGGAGAAGATCAAGCCTGGGAACTAATCGAAGAAATGGCCAACAATAATTCTTTGTGGCCAACAGAAAGGAGCATGATCCAAAGAATTGCAGGAATTTATGAAAGTGGAGCCAATACAGCAGTCAACCAAGCTAGATCAGATATGAAAATTTATGAAGACTCTTACCACTGGATCCACAAGTTCACCATATGGAGGAGCACCAGAATCGAACCAACTTGAAGAAACGGTGAATTTTGTCAACAATTTCAACAGACATGGGAACAATCCATATTCCAACACCTACAACCCAGGGTGGATGAATCATCCTAATTTTTCATGGAGCAATAATTCAGGCCAACAGCGGAACTATCCACCACCTGGATTCCAGCAACAGAACAAAGGCCAGGAGCAGGCAAATGAACCAGGAATAGCAGAAGTGCTGGCTCAGTTAAAAAAGTACGATGCTATCTTTCAGAGCCAATCAGCTTCCATTAAAGCACTGGAGAATCAAATAGGACAACTGGCCAATGCTCAGAGTTACAGACCACCATGAAATCTTCCCAGAAATACAGAACCCAATCCAAGAAACCGATGGAAGGAGCAATGTCAAGCCATTACTTTGAAAAGCGGTACTGAAATCAACAAAGATGTTGGAATCAAGATGTCCCAAGAAGAAGTTCCAAAAGAAGCTGAACAACAGATGGAGGAAAAAGAAGCAAAGGAAAAAGAATCAGAAAGAATCATTCCACCTCTACCTTTTCCTCAGCGTCTTCAGAAAAACAAGCTGGACAAGCAATTTGCTCGATTCCTGGAGGTTTTCAAAAAGCTGCACATCAACATCCCATTTGCAGAAGCCTTGGAAGAAATGCCCAGTTATGTCAAATTCATGAAAGACATTCTTTCACGAAAACGAAGATTGGGAGACTACGAAATAGTAGCATTAACGGAAGAATGCAGCACCATTATTCAGAGGAAACTTCCCCCGAAGTTGAAAGATCCTGGCAGTTTCACAGTTCCATGCACCATTGGAGAATATTATATCGGTAAGGCTTTAGGTGATTTAGGTGCTAGTGTTAACTTGATGCCTTTTTCTATTTATAGGAAACTGCAGATTGGAGAAGCAATGCCTACCTCAGTTTCATTGCAACTTGCTGACCGAACACTTGTATTTCCAAGAGGTGTTGTTGAGGATGTGCTGGTCAAAGTAGACAAACTAATTCTCCCAACAGATTTCATCATCCTTGACATGGAAGAAGACAAAGAAATACCTATCATTCTTGGGAGACCATTCTCGACTACAGGTAAAACTGTGATTGATGTGTAAAAATGAGAACTGACCATGAAAGTGCAGGACCAAGAAGTGACCTTTAATGTTTTCAAAGCCATGAAATTCCCGAGCGATGAAAAGGAAGAATAATGCTTCAGAGTTGATGTTGTTGAAAGTATCGTTCAAAATACTGAGCCAAATCCCACAGACACACTTGAAGCTTGCATCACCAACATGACTGACAGCGAGCTAGATGCTGAAATCCTGGAATGTATCAACTACCTTGACAAACCATTCCAATTCAAAGTAACACCACCAGTTGAAAGTTTGGAACTGCCAAAGAAAGATCGAATCAAGCCTTCGACTGAATAACCACCACAGTTGGAGCTGAAGTTACTTCTGAGCCATCTCAGGTATGGATTTCTTGGAAACTCTT
The DNA here is from genome assembly GCA_019454045.1 of Zanthoxylum bungeanum. Classification (NCBI taxonomy): domain Eukaryota; kingdom Viridiplantae; phylum Streptophyta; class Magnoliopsida; order Sapindales; family Rutaceae; genus Zanthoxylum; species Zanthoxylum bungeanum. The sequence continues at coordinate 13,874 of SKCR01049649.1, read as the reverse complement.
CTGAATTACCTGTTATTATTTCTTCTTCACTAACATTGGAGCAGGAAGAAAAGTTACTGAGAGTGTTACGAGAGCACAAGAAAGCCATTAGCTGGACTATAGCAGACATTCGAGGCATTAGTCTATCATTTTGCATGCACAAAATCTTGATGAACGATGAGTACAAACCCACAGTGGAGCATCAACGGAGACTCAATCCAATCATGAAGGAAGTCGTGAAGAAAGAAATCATCAAATGGTTAGATGCTGGCATCATTTACCCCATCTCAGACAGCAGTTGGGTGAGTCCTATGCAGTGTGTACCAAAGAAATGAGGAATTACTGTGATTAGCAATGAAAAGAATGAGCTAATCCCAACAAGAACAGTAACTGGATGGAGAGTATACATGGACTACAGAAAACTGAACAAAGCCACGAGGAAAGACCATTTTCCATTACCATTTATTGACCATATGTTAGACAGACTGGCATGACATGAGTTCTATTATTTTCTGGACGGATATTCAGGGTATAATCAGATTGCCATCGCACCAGAAGACCAGGAGAAAACTACCTTTACTTGTCCCTATGGTACTTTTGCTTTCCGCATGATGCCATTTGGATTATGTAATGCCCCTGCCACATTTCAGCGTTGCATGATGGCCATTTTCTCTGACATGCTAGAGCAGAGTATGGAGGTTTTCATGGATGACTTTTCTGTATTTGGAGATTCTTTTGATCATTGCTTGCAAAATTTGAAACAGGTGTTACAAAGGTGCGAAGATACGAACCTGGTACTCAACTGGGAGAAATGCCACTTTATGGTGCAAGAAGGCATTGTTCTTGGACACCGGATCTCACAAAAGGGGATTGAGGTAGACAAAGCAAAGATAGAGACAATTGAAAAACTACCTCCACCAATATCAGTTAAAGGTATTCGAAGTTTTCTTGGACATGTAGGTTTTTACATGAGATTTATCAAAGACTTTTCCAAGATTGCTAAACCTCTATGCAATCTTCTGGAGAAGGATGTGCCTTTCAACTTCACCAAAGAATGCCAGGAAGCTTTTGAAATCTTAAAACAGAAGCTGGTATCCGCCCCCATCATTGTAGCACCAGACTGGACCCTTCCATTTGAAGTGATGTGCGATGCTAGTGATTTTGCTGTAGGTGCAGTTTTGGGACAACGTAAAGCAAAGATTTTCCACACCATTTACTACTCCAGTAGAACTTTGAATGAAGCTCAACTTAACTACACAACCACCGAAAAGGAGTTGCTCGCAGTTGTGTACGCTTTTGACAAATTCTGTTCCTATCTGCTAGGTCCCAAAGTGATGGTCTACACAGATCATTCAGCAATCAAATATCTAATCGTAAAGAAAGATGCCAAACCCATATTGATCCGTTGGATACTTCTTTTGCAAGAATTCGACGTGGAGATTCGAGAGAGGAAAGGAACAGAGAATCAGGTGGCAGATCATCTATCGAGGCTCGAAAATGGAGAAACAGTTGACAAAGATCTGTAAATCAAAGAAACTTTTCCAGATGAACAACTGTTTGCCATGAAACAATAGGAAGTCCCTTGGTATGCTGACTATGTCAACTACATTGTGTCAGGAAAATGGCCGTTGGAATGGACAACTCAGCAACGGAAGAAGTTCTTCAAAGAAGTCAAGCACTATGTCTAGGATGAACCGTACCTGTTCAAACGGTGTGCTCATCAATTATTGAGACGATGTGTTCCACAAGAGGAAATCAACAGTGTTTTGCAACACTGTCATTCATCACCATATGGTGGACACTTCAGCGGAAACAAAATTGCAGCCAAAGTCCTACAATCAGGTTTGTTCTGGCCCACTCTTTTTAAATATGCTTATCTTTTTGCTTTTCAATGTGACAGGTGCCAGAAAATGGGAAATATTTCCAGGAGAAACGAAAGACCGTTGCAAAACATTCTAGAAGTGGAAATATTTGATGTATGGGGTATTGAATTCATGGGACCCTTTGTTCCATCATTCGGAAACTTGTACATCCTGGTTGCTGTAGACTACGTCTCCAAATGGGTCGAAGCAATTGCACTGCCATCCAATGATTCAAAAGTCATGATCAAATTCCTGAAAAAGTATATTTTCACTCGGTTTGGAACACCTCGGGCAATTATCAGTGATGGTGGCTCTCATTTCTGCAACAGATACTTCGATGCACTCCTATCCAAATACGGAGTTACTCACAAGGTTGCCACAGCTTACCATCCACAGTCAAATAGACAGGTTGAGGTTTCAAACAGAGAAATCAAAAGAATCCTATAAAGAACCGTTGGATCAAAAAGGAGGGACTGGTCAACAAAACTAGATGATGCATTATGGGCCTACCGGACAGCTTACAAGACACCCATTGGTATGTCCCCATATCGATTGGTGTTTGGGAAAGTGTTGGATAATATGACCCATAGCGTCACTATTTGCACAGATCATTGTGTTGTTGTAGCAAATTAACTATGTAATAAGGAAATTGCACTCTCATCATTTGTGATTAGATCACCATAGATATATAAATGATGAGAGGTCCCTATGATTAGTTCCTGGATTGAGATGATATGAGACAGTATCAGTCCACGAAGGATTAATCATTAAATATCCCTAGCCGTAGTATTATCGAGACTGGACATCGATAATGCGGAATAGGCTAGTATTGCACTTGTGTGCGTTGTGAGGGCACAATGACATAGTTCTCATATATATAAGTATTGGATACTTATGCAAGTGCAATAGGAGGTCGTGTTTCACCGATGGTACGGGAAACAGCTTCGCTCTGGATAGACCCCTCGGAATCCCATTGGTATTATGACTATGTGTCTATGGGAGGCCAAAATCAAGGTAGGTGTGTATAGTCTTAACCTGAGACTTGCATCGCTAATACTTACAATAATCGATAAACTTTGGTTTTGGTGGTAGGGGACTTTAAACAGGTTCTGAGTACACCACTTCTGGGTTTATCAGAGAGTCGTAGAGTATTGGGTGTGATGTCAAGACGGAAGTGTCACTTCAGTCATATTGGAGATGATGTCACGCAGGATATGGTACTAGTGCTCTTGAGTGTTGCGCAACCAATCGGGATATTGTGACCAGGTCATGTATATCCGATTATAGAGACTATGTTACCAGACATCCGATATGTGCTTCGGACGGGGTAGACACTTATCCAGCCCCAGCCCTAGCACGTGATTATCCGATACTGGACCGATACACACAATACATTAGTATACTACGCTTGATACAGATCTTAATATTCTTAAATGGATATGTCCGGAGAATTGGGTAGAATTGGTGCTTTGCTAGGAGTCGACCTTGTCTCGTAAATCGGTAGAACGTAGTACATGGTACGTACGTGATTCGGATACTCCGACGACCGTATTTACTGCCAACTTATCCGGGGATCTCATGGGTCGCTTCCCGATAATCCACCGATGACACACAACTCACACTCTTGAATAATCTGGGATTATATAGAAGAGAGAGAAAATTAATCTAGGATTAATTACGGAGATATTTTATATAGGATAAAATATCGTCTAGAGAGAGATAACGATTAATTTGGAATTAATCGGTAAATTAATATATTCGATATATTAAATGAAATTAGATTTCGACGCGGAATTAAAATTAGATTTTAATTAGGGCGAACGAATTAATTTAGAATTAATTCGTTAGCGACGTGAATAGTGAATTCGCTAGGCGTAATCATTTAATTACGATGCGACGAAAAAATCGCTAATTTGGAATTAGCGAACCCAAGCCCGAGTGTTATTGCGAGCGCATTCGTATTTCGAATTCAAGTGCGGCATCGCAAGTCGCATCAAGCGTCAAATCAATTGTCACATCAAGCGTCAAATCAAAAGTCACTTTGAGTAATTGATTGATTGATTGATTGATTGATGGATTGATGGATTGACTTGCATCACATCACTTTATTAAAGTGACATGTGAATAGTTGATGTAAGTTGGTGTAATAGTGTTTGGAGGGAAAATCATTTACTTTTGGTTTTATTTAAATCAATTAAGTAATTGGTTTTATTATTTTTTCTTGGAAAATATATAAAGGCTTTTTGGAAAAGCTTTACCAATTTTTTACACACAAACTTCATCTCTCTCTTTTTCTCTCTTCTCCTCACGCCCAAACTGAAAAATGCTCACTGTTTTTTGAAGCAAAATGGCGTGAATAAAAGGGAAGCAAGAGTGGTTTTTCATGGTGAGAAATCAAGTGCTAGCACACTTACGAGTCTTGCGAAGGTGGTAGGGAGGTTCGCCCATGAGCCGGGATCCGTTTGACGAAGCTTGGAGCTCCATTTCTCAACTCAATTTTCTGTTTTTGAAGGCAGTGGACTGCATCATTTGGGCGTCCTTGGCAGTGAGTTTTGTGGCTTCATTCGTCTTCAAATCGACTCAACCGATCGATGTGAGTATTCCGCTACCTCCTTTGATGTGTTCACACAATGTTTTCATGTCTTGTTTGATCTTGGGACCTTAATAAAAACCAACAATGGTATCAGAGCTATTGGTTCAAGCATGAAAATGTAGGGCTTAAAATTTGGGTAAATGTTTGTTGAGCATGATTTGAATAAATTGATTGTTTGAGTATGCTTATAACATGTTTAATTTCATTTTGGTTGGACCAATTTGACGAAAAATGATTTCGAATTATTTTCCCCAAATATCATGCCATGGCCGAATATATATGTATTTTTGGGATCTTGGATTTTTTGATTTTTTAATTCATTTGATGAGTTAGAATCGATTAGGTTGACGTTAATTTGAATCGAATTGGATTGGATTTCGAATTGGACAAAATTCCCCAAAATCTTACCTTGGCCGAATTGGTGTATATGCCCTAATGTCTTGGTGTTTTTGATTTTGTGACATTGGATGTGTATAAAATCAAATCGGATGGTGATTTGATGTCGATTGTAGGTTCGATTGGATCGAAACCGAATCGGACACAAAATCCCTCCTTGGCCGAGAGAACATAATAGCATGTAAATGGGTTTGATTTTTCATTTTGTGTGTTTGACATATGATAATGAATTGAGTGTGATTAATTGGACTAATTTAGTGTTTTAGAAATATTGATTTAGTTGATTAATCATGTAATGCACTTTAGGTTAATTGAATATAAAATTGGATTTTGTATATTTAATTAATTGGGCCTAATTTTGGAAATTGGACTTTAATGTTGTATTTGGGCCTATTGGGCTTGATTTTATCAAGTTGGATTTAGGCCAAATGGATTGGATCCAATTGGGCCCAAAACCTTAACCATAAAGCCCAAATGCGACTAATGAACCTTTAAAGTTCAATTGGGCCTAATGGGCCAAGATTGATTCATGGGCTTATGGGGTAAATCCTGGATTGGACTTTGGTTATCGGTTTGACCCGAGTTGACCAAAATTCCACGCCATAAGAAATCAATTAAAAGCCCATTGGACTTTAATTGAATTGACGTTGGACGTTGATCGGTCTTTGAGACGCGTTACGATTAAATTTGGAATTTAAATCGTATAAGGTTTATTAAATAAAGTGTAATGTTTAATTTTGAATTGAATAGTGAATTAGTATTAAATACATGTTAAATTTGATTTAATGATGTAGTTTAATTTAATTCATGAATTCGTACTTTAAGTACTTATTCGCAAAAACGAGTTTGACTCGAACAAAATCAAATCGTTGTTTGAACATTGGATGATCACTTAATTATCAGATTAATTAATTTGATTAGATTGATTGATAGCATGTTTATGTGTGTGAATACGTGGTTGTGTTGAATGAATAATGTATATCGGATGGATATTAGATGGGTGGGCAATTTTAGAAATTGTTGTAATAAATTCGATTTATTAAATTGGACCTGCGTGTCCAGCCTTTTCACCTTCGTTCTCTTTAGAAGTGTAGTGTAACGGGTAGAAGTAGTACAAGTGCTAGCTTGAGTGAGAAAGGGAGAGATTTGATCTAGGATCAATGTGTAAAGTATCCATCCGCATATCATTATTATTTTATTTCATACTCGCTTTATTATGTATTTAGAATGCATGTTTAAGGGTGTATGATGATGAGACCTAACAAAGATAATAAATTGGTTGCCAATTACGCAAAAATCCCTCAATCTATATTAAGCGATTATCCTTCCATTGAATGATTCTTGTTCAAGATCCAATTGGCATTGGTCTGTTGGCCAAAGTCAAGACCTTGTCAATGGATGTATTTGAATCATGAGGGTTTTGTTCCACATCGGTGTCTTGTCCAAGTTGTGATTTGTTGGCCAAAGTCAAGATCACTTCTTGTCCAACGACATTGCTTACGAAACTTTCCTTGTCAATGGGTCCCGCTTAACTGGAATCATTAGGTTTGTTGTGCCAAAGCCAAGGCCTAGATGATTCGGAGGATATGGTTAGGAAAATGTATTAGATACATTGGCATAAGTAATATGTTTAGGACTTGGATGTCCACCTAACCGGATCTAGGAATTGGATTGGATCCAATTGATCTGTGAGATCTACCTAGTTAAATAGCATACAGCTTGTTGGCCAAAGTCAAGGTTGTATGTTGTTTAATAGGATCCTAGCCCACTAGGAAACACGGTTCCCGAGTACTCCACAGAGGGTTAGAGGCTCGACGAAAAATAGTGGGAGGCAAGTATTGAATTTGCAACAATCGTTCAATTACTCGCTAAACACGCTCATTTATATTTTTCTCGTCACATTAATTAAAAGTATTAGTTGGACTAATATTTTATGTTGTTTTAAAAATATATATAGTTGGACTATATACAAACTCATTCAATATATAGTTGATTTTATAATTGGATTATAGTAATCAATATAATTGAATTAAAATGATAGTTGATTTTATAATTGGATTATAGTAATCAATATTAAAATTATAGTTGATTAAATAATTGGATTATTGTAATCATTATAATAAATAGTACCTTTATTAAAATTGATTAAATAGTTGGACTATTGAAATCAAGAAAGAATTGAAAGGTTGAATATTTAAAATATATAATCCTTGGGTTAAATGTTTTAAATGATTTAATTTTTCAATTGGGAATTAATAATAGGTTAATTTATTTGATAAAATAACTTATTATGACTAAGACCATAATTAAGCAAATAGTAGAGCATAAATTCTTTGGAAGATTTATGTGATGATGACTTTAATGCTTAATTAATATACTTATAATAAATCTATCATTAGATTTAAAAGTATCAAAGTTTGCAATTGGGCATGTAGCACAAGGTGCACATCGTTTCAATATTCCGAAACCCAAGGCTTGGCCAAAGGTTTGTGAATATTGAAAAGGATAATTGACATATCCCAAAGTGACTACCATTTGGATATGGAAGACACGGAGGAATTAAAGAAAGGGCGAGGCTCTAACTTTAAAAATATTTGTCAGAGTTATGTTCACTACTAGTATTGAAATTGGATTTTAAATACTAAGTATGGTATATAAAATATATGTATTGATGTTCAGAATCCGCTATGAGCTGGATACTGACTTCAAACCGAGATTTCTCTGCGAATCGGAAACTGGACGAAAGTCGCTGTTTCGACCGTGGATACCTAAGTTTAGGAAATACCCTTTGGGTATGTACTTAAATTAGGAACTGTTATAATGTAACTAGTTTGACTAGATACATTATCTCTATATCAGTGTTTAATCCGTTGCGGATAAAACCTTTATATTATAGAACACTAAGTGTTTTATTATATAAAGATGATACCGAGATAAATACATTAGATGTAAATAACAGAATTTATATTTTGAATATAATAAAATCTCAAACATATAAAATGACAAATAAATAGCTCAAATTGATTTGATCAATAGAGACTTATTTGTGGCATTGTTGTCTAGGACACAATTAAAGAAGACTCGTATATCCACACTTTTGAAGAGTGGGTACTAGGACTGATTTGACTATTCAAATAAGGTATGCGAATCTAGTTTATTAGGTAAAGTACCTAAAATGCTATTTACTTTGTAATAGTAAAAGTGCCACCGATCTGTTAGCCCTATTCATGGTGAAGTAAGTGGGCCCATATCTAGCTGGGCTAGATGTGAACATGAATATTTCGTGACCTTAACAGATGTAGCATCACGTTATGGTTTTGTGTCTCTTTTGAAGAATACAAATCAGAAACTTTAGAGTTTCGACACGAAGTAGACAAACAGATCGGCTATAGTATTATGCCGCCACGGTAAGACCGTATTGGAAAATACTTAAGCAGTAAGTTTCATATGTATATGAAAGAGTACGGTGTTCTTTCATATGAGGACTCCTCCCGAGACACGTCAGTTAGACGGTGTGTCCAAACTAAAACCGAATTTTGTTGGACACGATAAGGTTTATCACGAGTCGCTCTGAGCTACTGTTTCCTTCAACAGGATATGTATTAACAGTGCAAAACTTATTTAGAATAAGGTTCCATATAAATCTGTTTGACAGATATCATATAGGATATGAACAGGAAAGAAACGGGGTTTCTCATTCCTGATAATTTGGGTATGCCAGGCATAACGTTTGGATGATACCAAACTAAAAGACCCAAATTAGATAAGTGCCAACATAGGTTATCCTAAGGGAAACCTTAAGTATAGTACTTGTAAATCTCACATGAGAACAATGTGATTGTTGCTCACCATGCGGTTTTTACTGAGAGGAATACCGATATGCAGTGGTCAGTGGGAGGATAGTGATACTCGATGAAAATCGGAGTAATACTGTTCTAGGCATGAAGTCCGTAATGGAACACAAACAGTTCATCAATGATGAATCTATACCATTAATCTTCAAATACACAAGAACTTCGTAGATCGGATAGAGTCAGAAAACAACCTAGGGTATGGGTTTCTGATCTAACCTCATAAAGATGTCAATCTTATGGAGGTGTACCATCTGACTACGTTTTGAGGAAGTAATACAATGTATCGACTACCTATTATGGCAAAGTGCCATGAATCCGAAATGGATTCCATGTATAACAACTATTTTGGATACTAGTTGTACCACAAGGCATTGTGCCTATTGGTACATTAAACGTCTTCAAGGAAGACATACATGGATGGCAACATACCAACGTACAAAGCTAGGCTTTTGACGAAAAGGTATCGTTATCAACATTGTGTTAATAACGGTTCAACCTTTTAACTGTTGCCATGGTAAATCCATTTTAAAGATGCTTGTTGATAACTGTATATTTCATTTATGAAATATGTCAGTTACAAATCAAAATCGCTTTCCTGAAAAGGAAACCTTTTGGAGAATGTTTATAACATTCTGACGATTTTGTATAACCGACAAGCAAGGTTTGCGGATTATTCAATCCATGTTTGGATTGAAGCAAGCATAGGGTTCTTGGAACTGACGTTTTGAAATAATCATAATGGTTTATGATTTAACTCAAAACGAAATAATTCTTGTGTATATAAGGAGGTAGTGGTGGGAGAGCGCACTAACAGTAAAATTCCCATAAAACAATTGGCGAAAGCTTGGCTTTCATAGATATTCTTTCAATAGAAATTCTCCGTAGAATTCCAGGGAGTAACAACCTTTATTCGAGGAATAAAGATCTACTGGGATAGATTTGGAGTTGTTAACACTCTCTGGGAAATTGTACATTTAAAATGTACTTGTATTGGTGTCTCATACGCTTCGAGCATATGGAGTCACAATCGGGTCAATTGACCGGCGTAAACACACACGTATAACGCAAGCGCACGTATCGTTCAAGTAGTATAAAAATATCGATCCCACGAGGACTTAATTCCTATTGTTGTTATTAATTATTGAATCTATTTATTTACAGATATCTAATTATTAATGGAGAAGAGAGAGATTGTTTGTTGTTTGGTTGAAAGACTTTGCTAAATAAATAAATAAATAAATAAAACAAAAGAAAATACTAAGGAAAATAACAAAAGACAAAAGATCTAGGGTTGTGATTTATTCCAATATCATTTTAAAGATGAAGTGATTATTTTATAGTTGGTAATACAATGATTATTAACCTGGAACACGAAATTATGTAAAAGCCTCTTCCGATGGTCAAATTCAAATACCCAGTATAACCCAATTGAACCATATTCCTATGTCAACCACATTATCTGGATTCATTAAGATTAAGTTCCAATTATGGCTACCCTCGCCCGACAGGTATATTCCTATCCTGTAAGGAAATCTATTAAAGGGTTATCTATCCTCAAGGAAGATCGTGAGTTATTGAGTCTAAGGTCTTAAACTTAAAATCCCTATGTCTAGTTCATTTTAAGTTTACCTAATCAATTTTATTAATGGCCAATTAATAAAAAGCATTAAGATTAAGACTCAATAAATAAATCTTTATAATACCCAAACTATAATCTAACCCTTATAAAACGGGTGATATTGAAATTTATTACAACCCCAGATAACTATTAGTTACAACACATAACTAGGACTAATAACTGAAAAAAAAACACATAAAGTAAAAATGCTGAAAAGTAAAAGACATAAAGTAAAACTGAAAAGTAAAATAAAATAAAATGCTAAGGTAAAAGGAATTACTTTTACTACTACTAATTAGATATCTCCCATAAAATAATATATAAACTTGTGATAAATTTACCAACCGACCAGTCTGGCGGTATCCTGATTAAGTCAAATTAAGTCCAACCAGCCATTAAGGCGGAACCAAAAATAAATTTACCAACCGACCAGTCTGGCGGTATCCGTGATTAGTCAGGTTTAACCAGATTAAAATTAAATTACAACCGACCAATATAGCGGTATTCATTATTAAGTCAATATTTTAAATAGTTAATATATTATTTTTAAGGGAGATTAATCTAAATAGCAATAGTAGAAGAATTACCTTTCACCCTAGCTGAAAAAGTTACTTCAACATGGTGAATAGTAAAAACTGTAAAAAGTAAAAAGTAAAAATTAAATTACTATTATTACAAAAAGTAATTAAAATAAATTACAAACTAAAAAAAAAAAATAAAAAATAAAATTAAAATATTTTTAGAGAGAGAAACTCTCTCTTCATCAAAGAGATGAGAGAGAGAAAAGGCACCCATAATTCTGAAATTCGCGCAGTATTTATAGAGATTTTTTTTCACTGTTCCAGCGTCGCGACGCCAAGTTCTCAGCGTCGCGACGCTGGATTTGGATTTGTCGACGTGGCTCGATGAGAAGGCGACACGTCATCAAGGCGGCTGACTGTTCACGCGACACGTGTCAAGGCGGCTAATTCTCAATTATTGTGATGACGTCATGCTGACGCGGCGACGACGTGGCGATGACATGGCGATGACGTGGCGCTGGCGTGTGTTGCAATTGTCGGCACAATAGGATTGCGACACGTGGCGACACGTGTCAAGTTGTGATTGGCTGAGGCTGACGTGGCAAGTTGACTCGGTTGACCTGCTGACGTGGACGATGATGTGGTATGACACGTGGCAAGGTTGACTTTTGACCGATGATGTGGCTGATGACGAGGCGACACGTGTCAAGTCTGAGTGTCGGCAGCATATGATGATGACACGTGGCACGGCGCGCATTTTAGCAAATCGGCTGTGATGGTGACACGTGGCACGGCGCATTTTAGCAAAGTCAAAACTTCTCAAATTGTTGACCGTTGACCAGGCGCATGTTAGCAGATTCGGCTCACGCTGGGCGTCGCGGCGCGCTGTGTTCCAGCGTCGCGACGCGAAGAAGACTAAAATATCCCTGTGACGCATTTTTGTCCCGGTTTTGCCCCAAATTGCCTCCAGTGCTGTCCAAACTTATTTATCTGCAAAATAAACAATAAAAACACATCAAAACGTTCATAAAACTCAAGAAAACTATACAAAATATTAAGTTAAATGAGTGGGAAATAGTGATATAAATACCACTCATCACACCCCCAAACCTAACATTTTGCTAGTCCTCGAGCAAAATACAAAAAAATAACATAACAAAATTTAACTAAGCCATTTTCGTAGGGATCACGTTGCATTTAGCATATGCAAACAAGCCTTTAAACCCTAGGTGTCCCTAGTGGACGAGTTGTAGTCTCGTGAGGGTTTACAGCAATGATACCCACAAACATTTTACAAAAGTAAAAAGTTAGTTAAAACTAATGCACACAAAAGCAAAAAGACAAGCGAAAAGAGAATAAAGAAATTAATGACTAATCAGGTGAAACTTCTATTCCAAGTTACTAGTTGTTTTGCTTCTTTCTAAATTACCGAATAAGTAAATTCTCCGATTATTTTTACCATTCTCCATATACACAGCTAACAAAAATATAATCAACTCATTTTTGCCCACAACAGTCATAAGTGCAGTTGATAAGAGAGTAATATTTTTGTCCTAAAGTTCTATCAGATTTCACACATTTTGTAGCAATGGAATAATTTTCTGATTTTTCTAATTTTTTCTTTGCTTTTCTCTATTTTTTATTTTTATTTATAACAATCACCTTCCGTCTATGTAGCGAGCTTTGGGTCGGTGGCTCCCAAACCAGTTGGCTTTAGGGCACCAGGTGTTAAGACACCTCTACGGACTTAATTACCCAGACTTCAGATATATATATATTTTTGCAGCATCTTCGATCCATGTAACGAGCTTTGGGCCAGTGACTCCCAAACCAGTTGGTTGTAGGGCACTAGGTATTAAAACACCCTTACAGACTTAATAACTCGGATCTCAGACGTTTTTTTTTTTTTTTTTTTTTTTTTTTTTTTTTTTTTTACTCCATCACTATTTAGAGAAGCTTCCTCCGATTAAACTAGAGCACGGAATATTACAAACTTTTCAATTTTAGCTCATGTCCGTATGTTTCCATGTAAGTTCATAATACCTGTCAACTGAACATATGGAGATTCATTTTAGTCAGTATTATGGAGAATTCACAAATTAAATAATTCAAAATGAAATAAACAAAAATTAACTTATTTCGAAATAGGTTTGAGATACGTATCAGGAGTGGAAACTCCTTACTCAGCTACCTCTTTCCAATTTCACCTTTTTAGTAAAATAAAAACACAAAAATGCAAAATATTTTTGTAATTTTTGAAAATTTTTCAATTTTTTTTGTATTTTTCGAAAAATTTTGAACTAAAAATAAAAACATACAAACTAAAAACAAGGTATTAATCAACTAAATCCCTCCCCCAAACCTAAATGAGACATTGTCCCCAATGTCTTAAACAGTAGAAGAAGAGTTAGAAGGTAATACCTGATCAGCTGAAATTTTACAGGAAAAATTACCGATTAAGATTTTTGTCCAAATTACGGTTCTTACCACAATTGCTATTTGACCATTTTTCATAAAAAAATTTGGCAGAATCACCTCTAAAAACTCTAAATTTCCTCAAAATTCACCCTAAAAAATTATCACCAATCAAATCCCAACTTTGGTATTTTTCAGAAAAATCCGACAGAGCTCCCCGAATTTTTGATTATCCAAACCAACCTAAATCTATCAAATGCCACAAACAAATCTCCAATATCAAACTCAATTTCTTCGCCCCCAATTACTACGAATCAAATTCAAACCATCCAACACTTCGTAATCCAATCAACAGTCAACCAATTCACATTCAATTTTTCAATTTACCCAATTACCAAATCAATTTTTTATCAAATCATTACCGTATTTTCAAATTTGATTTTGGCAGTGGTGGGTTCTCTCGGCTCTGTTGGTTTTGGCTTGGATTTCTGGTCGTTGGTTGTTGGACGGCAGTGATGGTCACGGCTTCTCTTGGTTCTGGTTTGTGTGTCTCGGCTGTGGTGGGTTCGCGGCTTTGGGTTGAAGATCCGTAATGGTCGGTCTTGTGTGGTTCGGTTCAGGCGAGACAGTGGCGAT